>ONZH01005171.1:0-70266 GCA_900303285.1 Rhinella marina | reverse complement strand
AGATTTCTGGTCTGTCTTCTTATTAATGCCTTAGATTAAAAGGTAAATTGATGTTGTTTAACAGGGAAATTAACCGCTAATCAAATCAAACTGAACATAACAGTCACATTACAGTGACTTGAAAAAGTATTCATACCCCTTGTACTTTTCCACATTTTTTCACATTACACTTATAAACCTTAAATGTATTTTTGAGGGATTTTATGTGACAGACCAACACAAAGTAGCAAGTACAGTATGTGTGACGTAAAAAATATATATATTTTTTTAAATAAATTAAATCTGGAAAATGTGGTGTGCATTTGTATTCAGCCCCTCTAAGTCAATACTTTGTAGAACCACCTTTCACTGTAATTACATCTGAAAGTCTTTTGGGGTATGTCTCTACCAGCTTTGCATATCTAAAGACTTAAAATTTTTGCAATTTTTCTATGCAAAATAGCTCATGCTCAGTCAGATTGGATGGAGTCTGTGAACAGCAATTTTTGTGGCAAAGTCTTGCCATAGATTCTTAATGGGATTTAGGTCTGGACTTTGGGCCGTTCTAACACATGAATAGGCTTTGATCTAAACCATTCCATTGTAGCTCTGGCAGAATGTTCAGGGTCGTTGGCCTGCTGGAAGGTGAACTGCTGCCCCAGTCTCAAGTCTTTTGCAGCCTTTACCAGGTTCTCCTTCAGAATTTCCTCCACAAAAACATCCCCACAGCATGATGCTGCCACCGCCATGTTTCCCGGTGAGGATGGTGTACTCAGGGTCATGTGCAGTGTTAGTTTTCTGCCACACATAGCATTTTGCATTTAGGGCAAAAAGTTCAACTTTGGTCTCTTTTGACCAAAACACCTTCTTCCATGTTTTTGCTGTGTTCCCCTGCATGGTTTGTGGCAAACTGTAAACTGGACTCATTACGGCTTGCTTTCAAAAATGGCTTTCTTCTTGCCATAAATCCAGCCGTGTTGGATTTCTTGCAACTGTCGCTGTGATCCCATTCATTTCTATGGGATCACCACTACTCAATGATCCTGGCCACGACAGGTATTAATGCGACCAGTGATGCTGTGTAGCCCTTGCCTTACAGCTCACTGAATCTTAGTCCCTTTCAAGTGACTGGAACTGAACTTGAAGTAAATGGTGCATGTGCAGCACAGAGTTGAAGCTGAAGCCAATAGACCTTGCTTCATAGTGCCCGATACGACCATAGCTGGCTTATAATAATGTATCACAGCCTCAGTGACATTATTCAAGGTGACTTCAGCTGAGCATCTCCATTTCCATGCCTACAACGAGGTGATTTAATCCCTTGAGCCCCAGAGAAATTTTTTTTTTTTTTTTTCATTTTTTACTCCTGGCCTTTCTGGTGCCAACATATTTTTAAAAATTTTTTTCATTCACATAGCCATATAAGGTCATGTTTTATGTGTGACAAATTGAACTTTCTAATGGCACCATTTAATATTTAACATGGACTGAAAAGCTGGAAAAAATTCCAAATGGGGTGGAAAAAAACAATTCCAGGTTTTGTTTTTATGGCATTCGCTGTGTGCTAAAACTGACTTGTTACCTAAAAATTCTGTTCATCACCATATTCTGACCTCTATAATTTTTTTTAAATAGTTAAGTCTATGGAACTATGAGAGGGCTCATTTTTGTGGAGAGATCTACAGTTTTTTCATGATAACATTTTATCATGTGTATGACTTTTTGATCACTGGAGCTGTGTAGTTCAAGTGCTGTGGACAGAGCTGTGTAGATCCAGTGCTATGGGCAGAGCTGTGTAGTTCCAGTGCTGTGTAGTTCCAGTGCTGTGGACAGAGATGCGTCGAACCAGTGCCGTGGACAGAGCTGTGTAGTTCCAGTGCCGTGGACAGAGATGCGTAGTACCAGTTCCGTGGACAGAGCTGTGTAGATCCAGTGCAATGGACAGAATATATTTCAGTGCCATGGACATAGAGATGTGTAGTTCCAGTGCATTAGCAGAACTGTTTAGTTCCAGTGCCGTGGACATAACTGTGTATTTCCAGTGATGTGGACAGAGCTATGTATTCCAGTGCCGTGGACAGAGTTGTCTAGTCCAGTGCTGTGGACAGAGAGATGTTTAGTTCCATCTGTAGTCTTTTAATGATACCATTTTGGCATGTGTATGACTTTTTGATCACTGGAGCTGTCTAGTTCCAGTGCTGTGGACAGAGCTGTGTAGATCTAGTGCCTTTGGACAGAGCTGTGGTAGTTCCAGTGCTTGTGGACGGAACTGTGTGTTTCCAGTGCTGTGGACAGAGCTGTGTGGTTCCAGTGCTATGGATAGAGCTGTGTATTTCCAGTGCTGTGGATAGAGCTGTGTATTTCCAGTGCCATGCACAGAACTGTGGATTTCCAGTGCTGTGGACATAGAGATGTGTAGTTCCAATGCTATGAACAGAGCTGTGTAGTTACAGTTCCATGGACAGAGCCTTGTGTTTCCAGTGCTGTGGACAGAGATATGTAGTTGCAGTGCTGTGGACATAGCTGTGTAGTTCCAGTGCTGTGGACAGAGCTGTGTAGTTCCAATGCCATGGACAGAACTGTGTATTTCCAGTGCCGTGGGCAGAGCTGTGTAGATCTAATGCCTTTGGACAGAGCTGTGTAATTCTAGTGCTGTGGACGGAATTGCATGTTTCCAGTGCCATGGGCAGAGCTGTGTGGTTCCAGTGCTATGGATAGAGCGTGTATTTCCAGTGCCGTGCACAGAACTGTGTATTTTCCAGTGTCGTGGACATAGAGATGTGTAGTTCCAATGCTGGTGAACAGAGCTGTGTAGTTCCAGTGCCATTGACAGAGCTGTGTATTTCCTGTGCCATGGACAGAGCTTTGTGTTTCCAGTGCCATGGACAGAGCTTTGTGTTTCCAGTGCTGTGGACAGAGCTTTGTAGTTTCAGTGCTGTGGACAGAGCTGTGTAGTTCCAGTGCTGTGGACAGAACTGTGTGTGTTTCCAGTGCCATGGGACAGAACTGAGGGGTTCCAGTGCTGTGGACAGAGCTGTGTAGTTCCAGTGCTGTAGACGGAACTGTGTGTTTCCAGTGCCATGGACAGAACTGTGTAGTTCCAGTGCTGTGGACATAGAGATATGTAGTTCCAATGCTGTGAACAGAGCTGTATAGTTCCAGTGGCATTGACAGAGCTGTGTATTTCCAGTACCGTGGACAGAGCTTTGTGTTTCCAGTGCTGTGGACAGAGCTGTGTAGTTTCAGTACTGTGGACAGAGCTGTGTAGTTCCAGTGCCATTGACAGAGCTGTGTAGTTCTAGTGCAGTGGATAGAGATGTGTAGTTTCAGTCCTATGGAAGGGAACTGTGTATTTTCATTGCTGTGGACAGAGCTGTGTAGTTCCAGTGCCATGGACTGAGCTGTGTAGTTCTAGTGCTGTGGCCAGAGCTGTGCAGTTCCAGTGCTGTGGATAGAGCTGTGTAGATCTAGTGCCATGGAAGGAGCTGTGTAGTTCCAGTGTCCTGGACAGAGCTGCGTAGTTCCAGTGTTGTGGACAGAGCTGTGTAGTTCCAGTGCTGTGGACACAGCTGTGTAGTTCCAGTGTCATAGACAGAATTGTGTATTTCCTGTGCTGTGGACAAAACTGTGTAGTTCCAGTGCTGTGGAAAGAGAGGTGTGTAGTCCCAGTGCCATGGACAAAGCTGTGTAGTCCCAGTGCCAGAGCTACTGCAGAACAACTGATTGGCTGGGAGGTGTCAGACCCCTACCAATCAGAGAGTGGTGGCCTGTATTGAGGATAGAGATCGCTTGTAATATCCTGGTCAAGCCATTTAACTTTTGAAAGGAAAAGTTAACTTATTTACTTTCTTTATTTCAATTTTTCAATTTATTATTTTAAAACGTTATAAATAATTTATTTAAGCTATAAAAGCTTTGGGAGTTTTGTATAGTTTCTACATATACAACATATATTAACTAGAATAGACAGAGTTAGTGTCCTTATTTTATAAATTTCATCTCTTCTTGGAAAACCCAAGGCTAAAAAACAGCATGTTATATATAATCAAGTAAGACAATGCAGTGGACTAACAAAGTATGTGTGCCTTCTTGACAGACCGAAGAAAGAACCAGACAAAACAAGGTGCATTAACCGTATGGTTGAAAAGATCCCTTGGAGCTTGTCTATGTCTAGCTTAGAAAAGTAACAGTCCATAGCTCCATAAAGTAGAAGTAAGACAGAAACTAACATTACAGTGCTCTACAATATTACGATTAATCTTTACATTGAAATGTTAATGATTATTACATGACCTGAGAGCTCAAGAGAAGATTCACTATCTTGTTCTCCTCAGAACAAACAGATGTAAAATATCATTAATAAATAAATGTAGGATCCAATGAATTCCAAGTTTGATTTTGAAGTCGATAAAGTCTTTTGACCTGCCAGTCCTCAATGATGTCACATGACAGCAATTAGTACAAGCAGTAGGTTTTATGGGGCCTCGTAATTAGAGGACATTAGGGAGTAATCACAGTGTCAGCATTCTTATTCATTATAACGATTAAGATGATTTCTTATCACCTTGCAGAAATGTAGACGCCTGCTTGTGAGATGAATATGATAAAGTCAATAGACAAAAATGAAAATGCAAACAATAACATCTGGAGTATAAAGACATTATTAAGACATATGCAATTAATTAGCAATAGTTTGGCATCTTGCCTGTTGCATGAGAACATGCATTAACTCTACATAATAAAATGTAATCATTCAAGATGTTCTTTCCTCTACTGCTTATTAAAACATATTATCGCCAAATACTTGATAACTAACTTTAGTTACTTCTATGACTTGCTAATGTGTGGCCATCTGGAAGAAATCCCTTGAAACACTGACTAGCAATTAGAATGGAAGTCTGTAATACAGCATACAATTTATATATAATAGTAAATTCAGTTATCTCATAAGCTCCCCCTAGTGGTGTCTACTGGCAGGTAAAATTCTAATATTTAACTTTATTTCTACACAGGTGATTTTTAGCTCAGTTTCCTAAAAGCAGAGCTTTGAACACTTAACAGACAATGGTTTATCATGAGGTGAATTTTAAAAGCCAGTGTGTTGCAGGACTCTTCATTGCTGCATTTTGCACAAAATTTATCAAATATCGAACAATGTTTCATAAATTTTGTGCATCTTTAAGTCTAACACTTCTGTCTTGAGATATTCTCCCCCTTTTTCTGACACTTCACTTACAGCAGTGAGATGTGACAATTTCTGCAACTTTTTAAAAACTCTATCTTTTAATAACTCTGGCTTGAATCAGCTCTACAAGTCACTTTCCCACCACCTTTCCAAAACTAGAGTGGTGTAAAAATGCAAAATGTTGCAAACTTTTTGCGCAAATAAGCCAAAAAAGTTGCAAAGTTGTGACTTTTTCAGTGCACTTTAAACTTATGGGTCGCAGATTGAACTTTAGCTCTGTCTGCAAAAAAAGGGTTGAATAATGCTTTATGAGTGTTGCAGGAAAGGAGCTGTGGCGCCATTGATAACCTATTCTAAGGAAAATGTTAAAACCTGGGAAGCTCCTTTAACCCCTCCCTGACCTCCACCATACATGTATGGCAAAAGTCTGATCTTTAACCACTTCCCATCCGGGCCATTTACCCCCTTCCTGACCAGGCCTAATTTGCAAATCTGACATGTGTCCACTTCATGTGGTAATAACTTTGGAACACTTTTACTTATCCAAGCCATTCATAGATTGTTTTCTTGTGACACATTGTACTTTGTGTTAATGGTAAATTTGAGTCAATATATTTTACCTTTATTTATAAAAAATCCAAAATTTACTGAAAATTTTGAAAAAAAAAAAATCACAATTTTTTAAATATTAATTTCTCTGCTTTTAAGTTGCATAGGGATATCTAATAAAATTGTTATTAATGAACATTCACCATATGTTCACTTTATGTTGGAATAATTTTGGAAATGTAATTTTATTTTTTGAGGATGTTAGAAGGCTTCGAATTTTAGATGTAATTTTTAAGATTTTCATTTCAAAATTTCCAATAGTTAATTTTAAAGGTCCTTTGCAGTTCTAAAGTGACTTTGAGGGGCTTAACTAATAGAAACCTCCCATAAATGAACATATTTTAGAAACTACAGCCCCCAATGTAATCCAAACTGATTTTTACAAAGTCAGGTAGGTGAAATTTAAAAATATATATATTTTTTGCAGATTTTCAATTTTAAATTCATTTTTCCTATAAGATAGCAAGGGTAAACCGCAAATCAAACCTGAATATATTCTGAAGTTTGCAGAAACACCCCATATATGGTCGTAAACTGCTCTGTGACCGGCAGTAATGAGAGGGAGATAGTACAAGCATTTGTGATAGCTTTAGCAGCTTGTCAGAGTGATCAAAAGCCTGGAGGCCAGGAAAAAAGGTCTCAGGTTAAAGCTCCATGTTCTTGGCTGTCAGGAGGCAGCTGAGTCATGGAGCTTCTATGTACAGGTGCTGCACACAGGGGGCAAAGCTCAAGGACATTTTAAAACGTCTATTCAGAGATAGAGTTTCACTACCAGGACCTTTATAGTCAATGGGCAGACTGGAAGTGGTTAAACATGGAGCCTGTTCAAAAGCTGAGCTGTTGGGTACCTCCTCTTTTGCCTTCAGATTTCTGCTGTGTAATATGTATGATTGATGATAACAGAGATAATAAACATTTGGAAACTGTCCAGTGTTGTGGCAGCATCCAAGGCCTGCCATAGTTATGTTCCTAAAGAGCACTGCCTGTGATAGGGCTTAATAGAAACACAATGAAACTCCCATAGGCTGCTGTGGTTATTCCTTGTGGTCTAGTTAAGTCCCCCACTAGAGGGACTTAAAAAGTTAAAAAAAGTAAAAAAAAAAGATATTCAAATCACTCCCCTGTCCTCATATTGAAAATAAAAATAAATAAACAATAAGAAAATAAATATGATTAACATTGGCAAGTCCCAAAATGCCCATACTATTAAAACATACAGTTTTTATCCTGTACATTGAACACCATAATTGAAAAAAATAAAAACGCCTAATCTGCAGTTTTTTCATCTCTTCCCCTTCCAAAAAAAAAAAAGATTTAAAAGTCCTAAAAAATTAATACACATGCCAAAATCAATAAAAACTACAAATCACCCTGAAAAAAGAGGCTTGACACAGCTCTGTAGACATATATATAAAAAAGTTATGGGGGTCAATATATGGTGTTGCAGAGACAAAAAAATAATTTTTTCAATTATTTTTTTAAGTATTAAAACATAAGAAAAACTATATACAGTACAGACCAAAAGTTTGGACACACCTTCTCATTCAAAGAGTTTTCTGTATTTTCATGACTATGAAAATTGTAGATTCACACTGAAGGCATCAAAACTATGGATTAACACATGTGGAATTATATACTTAACAAAGAAGTGTGAAACAACTGAAAATATGTCTTATATTCTAGGTTCTTCAAAGTAGCCACCTTTTGCTTTGATTACTGCTTTGCACACTCTTGGCATTCTCTTGATGAGCTTCAAGAGGTAGTCACCTGAAATAGTTTTCACTTCACAGGTGTGCCCTGTCAGGTTTAATAAGTGGGATTTCTTGCCTTATAAATGGGGTTGGGACCATGAGTTGTGTTGGGGCAGAAGTCAGGTGGATACACAGCGGATAGTCCTACTGAATAGACTGTTAGAAATTTGTATTATGGCAAAGAAAAAAGTAAAGAAAAACGAGTGGCCATCATTACTTTAAGAAATGAAGGTCAGTCAGTCCGAAAAATTGGGAAAACTTTGAAAGTGTCCCCAAGTGCAGTCGCAAAAACCATCAAGCGCTACAAAGAAACTGGCTCACACGAGGACCGCACCAGGAAAGGAAGACCAAGAGTCACCTCTGCTGCGGAGGATAAGTTCATCCGAGTCACCAGCCTCAGAAATCGCAGGTTAACAGCAGCTCAGATTAGAGACCAGGTCAATGCCACACAGAGTTCTAGCAGAAGACAAATCTCTACAACAACTGTTAAGAGGAGACTGTGCGCAGCAGGCCTTCATGGTAAAATAGTTGCTAGGAAACCACTGCTAAGGACAGGCAACAAGCAGGAGAGACTTGTTTGGGCTAAAGAACACAAGGAATGGACATTAGACCAGTGGAAATCTATGCTTTGGTCTGATGAGTCCAAATTTGAGATCTTTGGTTCCAACCACTGTGTCTTTGTGCGACGCAGAAAAGGTGAACGGATGGACTCTACATGCCTGGTTCCCACCGTGAAGCATGGAGGAGGAGGTGTGATGGTGTGGGGGTGCTTTGCTAGTGACACTGTTGGGGATTTATTCAAAATTGAAGGCATACTGAACCAGCATGGCTACCACAGCATCTTGCAGCGGCATGCTATTCCATCCGGTTTGTGTTTAGTTGGACCATCATTTATTTATCAACAGGACAATGACCCCAAACACTCCTCCAGGCTGTGTAAGGGCTATTTGACCAAGAAGGAGAGTGATGGGGTGCTACGCCAGATGACCTGGCCTCCGGAGTCACCAGACCTGAACCCACTCGAGATGGTTTGGGGTGAGCTGGACCACAGAGTGAAGGCAAAAGGGCCAACAAGTACTAAGCATCTCTGGGAAGTCCTTCAAGACTGTTGGAATACCATTTCAGGTGACTACCTCTTGAAGCTCATCCAAGGAGAATGCCAAGAGTGTGCAAAGCAGTAATCAAAGCAAAAGGAGGCTACTTTGAAGAACCTAGAATATAAGACATATTTTCAGTTGTTTCACACTTTTTTGTTAAGTATATAATTCCACATGTGTTAATTCATAGTTTTGATGCCTTCAGTGTGACTCTATTTTCATAGTCATGAAAATACAGAAAACTCTTTGAATGAGAAGGTGTGTCCAAACTTTTGGTCTGTACTATATATATATATATATATATATATATATATATATATATATATACAGTACAGACCAAAAGTTTGGACACACCTTCTCATTCAAAGAGTTTTCTGTATTTTCATGACTATGAAATAGAGTCACACTGAAGGCATCAAAACTATGAATTATATACTTAACGAAAAAGTGTGAAACAACTGAAAATATGTCTTATATTCTAGGTTCTTCAAAGTAGCCACCTTTTGCTTTGATTACTGTGTTATATAGGCCATTAAAATCCTGCATGCAAGACTTCTTTTCCATCTGAATAAAGCTGATATCGGGGCAAATGGCTAAAACTCATGCAAATTGAGCATGAGGCCTCTATCACATGGTCAGTATTTGCATCAGGATATGATCATGATTTGGAAGCCAAAAGCAGGAATGGGTCCAAAACACAGAAGACTTGCCAATATTTATATCACATGTTATCTCTGTTTTGGACCCACTTCTGTTTATGTTTTACCAATACTGATCGAATGCTGAGCAAATAATGAGAGTGTGAAGGCAGATATTCAAACTATAGGATTCACTTTTTTGGGCTGTTTTTCTGGTGGATCAGAGGAACAGAAAAATAAACAGTAATGTGAACACAGCCTTACTGCTGACACCTTCCCCACTGTCAGGGGGCCACTACTTGAAATTTGGGCCACTGCACGGTGAAGTCCACGCCAATAAATTAGAGCTGAGGGTATCATTGACTTGCAAGGCAGAGTTCAAACTTCTGTTATTTGGTCAGTTATGTCCATCACTTAGTTTGATGCAAATTCATGAGCCAAACCCATCTCTTGGATTAGGTATCATGAATAGATCTGCACCTGTTCTATGGGTTTGAGACGCACCTGCTTTGGGCTAACAATAACTGACCAAATAATTGAAATGTGAACTAAGCCTAATAGTGACACACAGAACTAGTTTATAGGTGCTGCCTCCATGTACTTATTTTGTTCCACTACAGAGTCATTGGGACACCCACAGCATTTTATTTATTTATTGCTTTACTGAAGGATGCTGTATGCTTTTTTTTGTTTGGCTGAGGTTAGCTAGGAATGTTTGTTTATCTGGTGGTTAGCTAGAAAAGACTAGCTATGCATGTTGCTACGCTGACATGCTTCGTGACACATTAATTTGGATTGAAGTAAATTTTTTTGAAAAAAAAAATGACCAAATCGAATTTTTGAAAACTTTGCTAATTTCTAGTGAGGATACTGAAGTAAAGGAAAGAAACAAAGAAAGTAGAGAGAGAATAGGAGAAGAGAGAGAAAAATGAAAGTAAAAATAAGTAGGGCCAGACGAGCCCAGGCAGCTTAGAAACACTCCACTGGGAAGTCACACAGTAAGGAATGAAAATCAGGAGATTCTTGAAATTTAAACCAGCCTGATCAGATCGTATGCTATCTGGAGGAATCGTCATGAACCTCAGATGGACATTAGACCAGTGGAAATCTGTGCTTTGGTCTGATGAGTCCAAATTTGAGATCTTTGGTTCCAACCACCATGTCTTTTTATTTAATTTTTATTTTTTTCTGATGAATCAGAAGAATGGAAAAATAAACACGGCCAAACAGGCACACTAGTGGCCCTGTAACAGACTGGTCAAGGTGGCAACAGCATGAACAATCACAATAGTAGCCACAGAACACAGTGGTGAGGGTGGCAGCACCATGATTAGTAACAACAGTAGCCCCAAAACAGACTGGTGAGGGTGGTAGCAGCATGAAGAGTCACAATAGTGGCCCCGGTACAGAGTGAGGAGAGGAGGCAACAGCAGTGGCAGTAAAAGCACAAGATGGTGGCAGATCACAGTAGAGGCAACAGGCATGTGGCAGCATCAGAATAGTGTCAGCAGCACATGGGCAGAAGTAACAGACCATTTGTCACAATGTTCCAGTGTGGGAGCAGGCTACAGACAGATCTTTACTACCAGAATGATCTAGTCTGTTGTATCAGTCACTGGTGTCTGGAATTCCTTGCTGATTCAGGCATGATTCATCTTTATAAAAGTGAGTCTCTCCATATTTTGTGTTGAAAGGCAAGTACTCTTTGGGGTAACAATGCCCCCACTGTACTAAACACCTGCTATGATGCCACACTACTGCCAAGACAGGAAAGCTTACTGAGGGCAAACTTAGCCAGTTGTGACCACACTACAAGTTTGGCTGCCCAGTAGTCCAAGGGATCTTGGATTTGGGGTGACAGGGTGCAGTTCAAGTATGGCACCACCTGCTGGTTCATTGTCTGCTCCATGTCCTGCTGCTGGGTGATTTCTTCAGTTGGTGGGTGAAGAAAAGTGCTCATCAGAGACCCAAGACTTAAGTTGCTGCTGATGGGGCTGGTGCTGCTCCTGTTCTCCCCCCAGCAGTGATGGCAGTGGAGTGTGAGCTCAGAGGGTCCCCCTGGTTAGACCTTCTTGAGAATGAACAATGGCACGCTTAGGCTTTGACCAGGGGCGTAGCTAAAGGCTCATGGGCCCTGGTGCAAGAGTTCAGCTTGGGCCCCCCTTCCCTCAGCGCTTTGTGGCCAGGGGCAGGGAAGCACATAGCCTGCATGCTGCCTGAGGCAAAAATTATAATAGCACCGCCCCCCATGCCAAATTCTTGACCTAACCAGCCAGAGGTGTAACTTGAAGATTGAAGAGGTATAACAGAGCCCTCCCACTTTCTATTACACCAATGTCTTCTTATGTGGCACAAGGGCCCCCTCAGGCTCCTGGGCCCGGTAGCGACCCCCTATAGCTACACCTCTGGCTGTGACCAACCAACTACAACCTCGAGTCTCAATAGTAGTGGAGTTTTTGAACCCTCTCAGAAGGTGTAAAAAAGGTCCCCATTTTGGACTGGTAGTGAGGATCTAACATGGTGGAGAGGTATTAGTCATCCTTCTGCCAAATGGTGATAATGCAGCTGTCACTACGCAAGCAACTCAGCATGCATCTGGCCATTTGCGCAAGGGACTGGGAGGGACTCATCTGCGTCATCTTCATTATCACCCTCTAGCTCCTCATGTTCTTCCTTCTCCTCTTCTGTCGCTAGGGCAAATAAACCTTCTAGTTTTGTATAGAATTCCTGGACGTCTGCTCCTTGTCCTCCTCCTTCTGTGCCAGTTCAGCCTCTACAGAGCTCAGGTGACCGTGAGATGTAGACGCCACATCTTCTGTCCCCTCACCAGTCAAATTTATCAACATCCCCTCCAGGACGTGTAGGAGTGGAATGATATCATTCACCCTGTAGTCCTGGCTACTGACAAATAAAGTGGCCTCCTCAAAGGGCCTGAGCAAATGGCAGGTGTTATGCATGAGCTGCCACTTTATGGTGACGCTCCATGTTTTGACACAGGGCCGTGGTGCCAACATTTTCACCCTGACTGCTCTTCACCTTCTGCCCACATATCCTGCATGCTGCCACGCTGACGTCTTCCAGCGACTTGCCAAAAAATTCCCACACTGCCAAGTATGGCATTTTACCCAAAACACTGCATGCTGATTACCTACCGCTGCCTTTATGAACCTGTGCATAGCCATTTGTTTTCTGACAGGTAGACTCCTGAGTAGCAGATGGTCTACCCCGGGAAGTTTGGCACCAGATCTCCTACTGCTTCCACCCTGCTGGCTCATTGGCACACTGCCACCCTTCTGCTGTCTCATGGGCCTGATGCCACCCTCACCCCCTCCAATAATGATGCCCCCTCTTCACCCAGCTCCCACATGCAAACGACTGAATCATCATCCGCTAATGTCTGTTTATCAGTTATGTCACTCTTACCAGTCTTATGGCCACGTCCCTGACCTCTCACAACACGTGCTCCCATCCGACTTCCATCATCGCTAGTTGCACAACTAAGGGAGGATGCAGTGGACCTCTCTTTCAGTTTGTGCTGGCCTGTAGCTTTTGACTGTCCTCACTAAGTTTGTCTTCACTGAAAAGCAGGGCAGAGACTGCAGTATTCATTACTTCCTGAGCAGAAACAGCAGCAAAAGAAAGTGGCAGTTGCAGGACAGGTGTAAGCACAGAGGTTGATACTAGGCCATACCGACTAAGTGCGCTGTCAGAGGAATCAGCCAATTTCTGGCTGTGTGTATCTGTTGTCACTTGAGATGATGTTGAAGAGTGAGTCAACCATTCCAATACAGCTGGATTGTTGGTCAAAACACAACCAGGTGATGACAGTGGCAGCTCTGGCCTGCTGCAACCACCACCCCTTCTTCTGCTGTTACTTATGCTGGCTACAGCAAGATTTTGGCCACAGTCCATTCCTTTTGAGGGCCCAAGCAACTGTCTGTTGGCCATAGTGTACAGTAATTAAAATCAGTAATGTAACAGATGAACTATGCAAATGTGCCTATGTATTTGAACGCCTATTCACAATGAGCCTGATGCACAGTACATCTATGTATAACTGAAATGATTAATTATTGATGGCGCATCAGATGAAGTAGGTACATGTGTCAATGCATTAGACCAGCTGTAAAGACTAAATCAAATCAATGATTTGCCACTGATGGTTGTTACTGACACAGGCGGTGATACCTCTGTCCCCCGAGACAAGCCTCTATATTGAACATACAAAGAGGAGGCTACCTATTGAAATCCTAAGGCCCCGAAAGGATACTGAGAATACCGGCCCATTTACAAACAATAACAGCTGTTTACCAGTACGTGGGACGCCATGCTGGATATCGCTGTATAGAAGCCGGGAAAAGAACCGCGCACACTGTGTTGACGCCGCTACACTAATAGAAGAACGGCGTCCTCGTGCTGACGGCCGTTAGCAACGAAGATATCGCCCCTGGGACACTACGCTACAGAGGGGTAACGTACAAAATTTGACATGTATGATTAAGCCTATTATGGAAAGTTGTATTGAAAGAATGCCAATTCAATTGAACTGAGCTGAAGCGCTACAAAGATACAAAGACTGCCAATTCAATTGAACTGAGCCGAAGCACCACAAATATACATAGAACTAGCGCTAATAGAAAGACTACCTACTACTATTTTAAAGGAGAAACATCTTCATTTCATTTTTTTTCATTTTTTGTTTCTGTTTTTATTTATTTTTTTTTATTCATTTATTTTTATTATTTTTATTCAGTTTTCTTTTTTAGCAAGATTTTATAACCATCATTTACTTCATATTTATATTTATTTGTATACCTACCCTCCTGGGATAGACACTTTGATCTATTATATTGTTGACCTACTTTTAGCTGGCCAGCTATTATTTTATATGTACTAATAATAAATGTTTATATTGCTATCTACACTTTCTGCAGACTTTACAATCCTACAAAAATAAATGTTTATATTGCTATCTACACTCTCTGCAGACTCTATAATCCTACATAAATACAGTACTGGATAGGGTGTGCTCATCCACAAACTAATAGATTAATAGATTAATTCTTTTCCATAAAAAGGCTGTGGGTATAGCCTGGATTTGAGCACCCCGACGTCTCATTGATCCCTAGTGGTGAGCCACTCACTGTTGATTTATTCAAATTTTATCCAGCTGTAAAGACTAGTCTGATGCTCAGTCAGTCTATTTAAAGCGGAACAGATTAAGTATAAATGGCACAGCAGATGAACTATATAAATGTGCCTATGTATTTGAATGACTGCTGACAATGAGTCTGATACACGATATGTCTATGTATAACTGAATGGGTTAATTATTGATGCCGCATCAGATGAAGTAGATGAATATATTAGACTGGCTGTTGTGACTAGGTCTGATGCACAGTCAGTCCAAGTATGTGTATAACAGAACAGATTAAAAATGAATGGCACAGCAGTGGAATAAGATGCACAGGGCAATTACACAGACCCTGCACTGTTCCTGCACTGTCCCTGCAGTCTTCCTATGCTTTTTCTACAGTGTCTAAACACTCCCTATGATCTCCCTACACTGTCCCTGCACTGTCACTATCCAAGATTTTAAACATTGTTAAACACTGTCCCTAGCACTTGATACATCTGTCCTTACGCTCAGTTCACTGTAAAATAGCAGAGACGGGGGTTAGGATTTTTATGGGGCTTATACATCACAGGGGATGCTATCTTCTGATTGGCTGGCTGCATGGCATTATGGTTCATGTCTCCTTCCTGGACTTCTTAGTTTCACTTTGTAACATGTGCAGCATCCATTTTAGAAATAAATCTGATTCGTTACCATGAGGTAATAAATTTTTTTTCCCTGAAATTCTGATCAAATTTAAATTGTTTCACTTCAATTTGCTTAACATGAATCCTGACGTACTCCTCTCTGTGGTTAATCGACTGTTTGTCGACACTCATGTTGTGATAGTCAAGTTATATGACTTGCGTTATGCGTATATGTACTTGCATATTTGAATACATTATGCCTCTTAAGAGGAATTCTCTGTTTTAATGTGGTGAAATGTTAAAATACATAATAAAAATTGTTTAAACATAATTGACAACTAGTTGTTAAGATTTCCAGTCTCATGTGTCAGCGAGGATCAGGCAGTGTCAGACACAGAAAATGGTAACATCCAGTTATTACTTTATTTATAGAAGCAGAAGAAGGCCATACTGTTTAACCTAAATTAAACCTGATAGCACAGAAAACTGGTGTTGATTATAGACAATTGTGTAAAGGTTGGCATGGGAAAAGTTAAGTGCACTAGTTGAGGGAAGAGCCCAACCCTTTGATTTACTTTATCTGAACTTACTGTACAAAAAATCAGCCACATGTGAACATGACTTAAAATATTTAGGAGCTCATTTATTATTACCCCCATGTCAGAAACGTCTGTAATTTATTATAACCTCCATTACAGAAAAATGACCTTTCATCCACTTACGATCCACTTCTTCTCCTCACCCTGCCCCCTGAACTGAACATTCACCCTCAATTCACAGCTATCAACTCACTGAGGGATCAGGTTATACACTGCCAATAAAGTCTAATAAGAGGAAAGGGGTGAGGAGGGGGAGGAGTGAGACGCTAGAGGGAGACAAAGAGACACCCTAAGATGTTGCTGAAGGCTCTAGCAAGTTTAATATCTCAAACCAGTAGTAGATTTACTACAACATTGCTCAGTATGGCTGTATAATGTCCTCTGTTCTGCTGCTGCTTCTATAAGTGTTCATCAGATAGGTGTGCTGGATATCCTTTTCTTTATGTGCAGTGTATGGAATATCATAGCAGCTAGTCTCCACCAACTAGCTCAAGGAAAACAAGATAGAGCCTGCAGATGGAAAATGTGATAAGTTAAGAAAACATGTCATATAATGGCCAGAAATATTCCTATTCCTCATGTATGTGCAGTACCCCAGACCTGCGGGAATCTGCACTTGTTATGTGTTGTTATGGTATGTAAACCAGCACTGATAAGGTTTGATTGCAGGGACAGGGTTAATCTCCCTGTTCCTCCTATCATGGTAGGAGTGGGCTGGTCTTGCTTTCTGCCAAAAGGGGGAGTTTTAGCTAGGACAATGAGGAGAAAGGAGCACCCCCATTTGCTCCTACTCCTAGGAACCTATTCTTCTTTGTGACCAAAGAAACTGCTAGAGCACCAGGATACCTGAAAAGCTATAGCGTGATATATTCAGTAGAATGGCCACCAAGCCACAGCTTTACAGACCCTGCTGCAGATGAGGAATTAAAGTTCAGACACCTATCGCCTAGATAACAACCAGGCCAGACCAACTCCAAGTCTTCATTATACAGTGGACACCTACAGCCTCAAGTGCCAGCTTATAGCTGTCAGCTAGAATTGCAAGACAGCGTTATCGGCAAGATAGCATATCTCAGGTGCCTGAAATTGCCACTTTGCCCACCACCATACCTCATCATCTGGAGACATAAATTGCGCTTTGTACAAACTTCTGCTAGATGTACTACATGTTATCTTTTGCAGACAGACTTTTATTCTTTTACTTCTGGCCTGAGTCTGTGAACCACCTTTCTACTGCACTGATCCCCAGGGAGCAACAGCCTGAGGTAGTACACTGTGACACAACATCTCATCAGGGCCACTACCACTCCCATCCTCCATCCACCACCTCATCAGGGACTTGTTACATCAACACTCATGACAGTATTGAGGAATATAGGAGATCTTTTTTTTCCTTTAATAAGTCTGGATTCCTGGTGAGGTGGATACAGTATTATCTTTGTATTTATCATAGTAACACATGTAATACTGATCTATTATGGTTAGTTACTGTTTTTTTGCTGCATATGATTATGAATAGAACCCTATTCAGTGCTGACATGTTATTCAATGTCTAGACTGACCTATTTCAAAATATATATGTGTTGACCTAAATACAAATGTTGCCACCATCCGTGCAATTACATACGCAAGTAAGTGCTCTGTCACTGTGACAGCTTTTCCTTGGACTATAAACCTAATAAAATAGTTGCCTGAACTTTCTACTTTTCAAAATGCATACCTAATGGGATACATTCATCAAAAATGGTGTGAAGAAAACAGAGGTGTTGCCAATAGCAACCAGATTTTTTTCTCTTATTTTCAAAAGGGCCTCTGAAAAAAGAGAGTTTGATGCTGATTGTTCGTTAGGGGCAACTGTTCCACTGTTCATTTGCACAAGCTTTGATTAACCTCCCCTCATTTCCATAGAGGTGCTTTTGTATGAGGAGGTGTCTTCAACAGAGAATGTGGTAAATATTAAAGGGGTTTTCCAAGATTTTACTGCTGATGACCTATCCTGATCTGATCGGTAAGGGTCCGACACCCAGGACCCCTGCCAATCAGCTGTTTTAGAAGGTACCAGCGCTCCTGTGAGTGCCGCTACCTTCTAGCAGCTTACCAAGCACAGATCCGTACATTGAACAGCGGCTGTGCTTGGTATCGTGTTCAGCCCCATTCACTTGAATGGGGCTGAATTGCTCCTAGGCCATGTGAAATATTGGGGGAATTTATCATAAACCAGACCATGTACTATGTGTTGATGTACATAGTCTGTGCACATAGTTTTATTGGATCTATTAGCAATTATGCTTTGTGTTTACAGTAGAATGAAATACATGCAAACTGCATTCTGAATATAACTGGGCTGAGACTGTTCAAGTCAAACACTTAACAGCAGTTTTATATACAGTATATCCAGAATATGGTCTAGTGTAAGAAAGAGAATTATGAGAATACCACAAAAATGGTAAATTGCTCATATAGACAACAGAAGGTACATTTTCCTCTCAACTGTAATGCAGAAAGGTAATAGTCTTTAGAGAACTGCAAGGCAAGGAATTACTGTGGTTGATGTCTTGGATCAGTGAAAAAGGACATGAATATTTGGCACTAGTTTTTGGCAGTGTTCCTAATGTTGCTATTTAAGGTGAAGACCGTTAGCCTAAGTGTCAAACAATATCAATCACAGGACATTAGCAACTTACATATTCATATTTTTCATTATAATGTTCACACAGGGGCCTACCAGATCTTATCACTGTATTTTCATGTCAAAATAATTAAATTAAAAGTGTTATGTGATGAAGGCTACCCCTTTTCAACCCCTTATTAGGACATATGGATGTCATAGAGGTAACCCCCTGCTCTGAATGACCCTCTATGAGTTACTATATATCAGATCACTGCTAGCAAGCAGTGACCCTCACTCTGCTCTCCTCATTTTAAAAGCTATGAACACCTTAATCTGCAATTTTTTATGATTGCTTTTTACTCATTTTTGGGCTTAGAATATTTTTTTCAGTTGGTTTTTATGCTTATCAGTTTTGTTCTACAGGGTTAGGTTTCAGTCTATCTGCAGAGTATATTGCTTTCAGCTTCACACTGACTCCATCAGGTTGCTGTTCTGATGGCTCAATGTATAGCCTTTGTCTCTGAATTCCTGAAAGCTCATAAACACTTGTTATCGCTAAATTCTTATCATAAGAATATGGCTAAATGAATGTTTATAAGCTGTCAGGATTTCAGAGATAAGGGCTATACATTGAGCCGTCAGAACAGTGTAAAACTGCTAGCAAGATATTCTGTAGACTGAAACTTAACTCCATAGAACAAAAACTATTGAAAATTGTTAATAAAGATCAACTACCAATATGATTCTTAGCCCAAAATGAGTAAAATACATTTGTCAAGAAATTGTCCTCAAAGGTGTTCATCGTCTTTATGGGGTTGTCTCTCCATTTATATTGATGACCTATAGTCAGACTAGGTCATCAATATCAGATTGGCGGGGGTCAGCTGTTTGAAGAGGAGGCGGCACTCCATGCGAGCACCACTTCCTCATCATTACACTGTGCTCCTCTGTAGCAGCGACATAGTGTAATTGCAAGCACTCACTCCATTCAAGTGAATAGAGCGAGTACTTGTCATTACACTCCACTTCCAAGATGAAGTTCGCTGTAATGAACAGGAAGTTGAGCTGATATAGAGCACCGCCCACTCTTCAAACAGCTGATTGAGGGGGGTGCCAAGTGTTAGACCTCTGCCGATCAGATATTGGTAATCTATCCTGACGATAGTGCATCAATATAAATGGCAGGACAACCCCTTTAAGTACTAGATGACTGGCTGTCTGTGACCCCTGGTGAAATCAGTTATAAGTGTGGTCTATAATACATAAAATGGTATATTGAACAGAAAAGGACTTTCTAGTTTCCTCAAGTAAGGCCGAGTTCACACTTCAGTTATTTGATCAGTTATTTCAGTCAGTTATTGTGAGCCAAAACCAGGTGTGGGTCAAAAACACAGAATAAAGTGGTATAATCCAGATCTTAGAGATTAATAAATCTTCTTTATTGAGAAAGAAATTAATACAGCTCATGCGCTACAGACAATCATCCCCATGGATATAGTCTATGCGTTTCAGACCTCAATCAGTCCTTACTCATGACATAAAAATTATTTGGAAACACCCCCTATTTAAAAAACACACTCTGCCACATGAGCTATCATGTGATATAATATTCACAGGTTCATAGGGAAATAAAAGCGTGAATAGGAACATGGAGTTAACCCATTATATAACAAATGGATTAATAAAGCATACTAATTATATCACCATGAGTTGCAATCAATAAAATACATGACATCCTGGTGTCTAATCTCTTTAAAGGGAACCCATCATCAACTTTATGCTGCCCATACTAACAGCAGAATAAACAAGAGACAGATGAGTTGATTTCAGCAGTCTGTCATTTATATGTTAAATGTTAGTGGTTTTCCAAGAACCAACATCACAATCATTGCAGACTAGGCCTGGAAAAGAGTCACGGCCACCTGAGAAGAGTCATGGTTATTCAGGAATTCCTGCTCTCCCTGCCCACCTGCTGATGACTGACAGGCTTCTACCTAGTTTTCTCCCTTTCTCTCTACGAGAGAACTGCCAATCATCAGCAGATGGGCGGGAGAGCAGGAGATTAGGAATAACCATGACTCTTCTCAAGTAGATTTGACTGTTTTCAAGACCTTAGCTGCAATGACTATGATGGTGGTTCTCGGCAACCACTTACTTTTAGCTCATGAGTGACACACCGCTGAAATCAGCATTTCTGTCACTATTTTATGCACTATTTTATGCAGGTCAGCATAAAGTTGATGACAGGTTCCCTTTAAAGAGTGAAAAGCTCTCTTTATTTTTAACTCAAATACAACATCACTGGTACATCACTAGCACTGGTGTGTCTTATTTATAACTAATTCACCATATGGAATATTTTCTATTACATATTTGGGGTGGCATGGGGTGCAAACAATAAATAATTGCCTGGTGTAGGCATTCTGAATGGAGAGCTAATAACTTTGTTACCTTCATATCAGAAGATGACATCTAAAAAAGGTATACCTTTAGTATCAAAGTGGTATGTGAATTTAAAATTCTAATGATCACAATATAGGTAACAAAATCCAAGAATTCTGCTTCGGTACCACCCCACACAAACAACATATTGTTGATAAAACAACCATACCATCCATAGGAATGGATTAGACTCAAATAGCAGGGCGTGGATCTCCCACAAACTCATACATATATTGGCAAATGAAGGGGAGAAGCGAGCCCCTATTGAAGCCCTCCACCTCATATATGGAAGAAATATTCCTGATTGAACATGAAAAAGTTATTTTTCAACAGAAAATCAACAGCTATACACAAAAATTCCTGTAACTCAGGAGTATAATTGCTGAAAATTAAACTCAATATATGTGGTATGGAAGAATATAAAGAAGTTACATCACAGGTTACCCAACTGAATGAATCCTGCCATTCCAAATCCCTTGGTACAGATAGGTTCAAATAGGTACAAATATTTACCATACACCTGATCTCTGAGTAGGCTTCATTACTAGTTTTGGCTCACAATAACTGATGGAAATAACTGACCAAATAACTAAAGTGTGAACTTGGCTGTAAACCCATTAATTGTATTGTTATAGCAAAAAGATAAGCATTTTGTAATACATTTTGTCTATCAATGTCTGTTTAAGATACCTGCTTGTAGCCATAGGAAGGAAACCATCATTGTTTACTTTCAAAGGGGGGAAATCAGTCTCAGTCATACAATGGTCACAAACTCTTGACATGTTACAATTATCAGAGATCTTGTAAATAATTGTAGAATATCACATAATCAGGACCACCATACAGTATGTCCTCTAAACTGAAGGTTCTGACTCAAGACTGATAGAAATCGACCATTTGCCCAGGCACTGATTGACACAGAAAAGTCATCTCATGAGTCAAACCCAAAGCCCACCACATAAACTTATCATCAAACAGTGCAAAATGAGACTACTTCTATCATCTTACTAGAAGTTAGTTCTTGAAAATTCAATTTGGCTACTTCATCGAATTTTACAAAAAAATGTACACATTTCTTTGTAAGTAGTGGGTGCAGTGGCAGGGAATGGAGATTGCGCTGCTTCCCGTCATTGTACCCCTCAGATGCCGCGATCATTGCGGATTGTGGCATCTGACATTAATATTAAAGTCTATAATTTAAAAAATAAGTAAATAAAATCATACTTACCTCATCCATTTGATCGCAAAGACCCACCATCTTGATTGAAGATCCAGCGCGGAATTATGATGTCATCACATCAGTTGACATGGTGACATCACACATCACCGCACATGCGATTTTGGGTGGGATCTTCAATCGGTGGGCAGTGACGGGCTCTTCGTGTTCAAATGGATGAGGTGAGTATGTTTTTTTCTTTTTTTTTTACCCCATTTCAGGGAAAATCGATTAATTACCATGAAGCATGAGGAAATTCAGCTTCACAGCAAATCGAATTTTCCCTGAAATACGGATTGAAGTCCACTTCGGACACTTCGATTTGCTCAACACTAATCTCCACCATTTATATCTTCAGACAAATGCATCTGGATTCTAGCCAACCACAATGAAACATATCTCACTGATAGCAAATGTAGTTCTATTATTGCTCTTTTATTCAGTGAAGTCTTCCATAATATTCAATAATGAATTGCAATTATTCATACTGAACATATAGTACAAAGTGCCCCCTAGGATATATGACTATTTTACTAAAACAATAAATGATGTAAGAATCTCGATCTAGCAAAGTCTTCCAGACTGATTAGGTTTGATTCCAAAACTACCTTACTTCATTCTGCGTAATTTGGATTCCGAGGCAGCATTTGCACTTAGTTACAGTAATTTAGTAATTTATGCATAAGGGTTCCAAGCAGTACTTTGTTTAAACCTAACAATGCAAATTCATCACGTAGAACAGAAGCCTATTACTCAGAACCCAAAATGTACCGTAAGTCACCAAATGGTTCATTATGAGTCTCTACAAGGTTATTGAACAAGTGTGAGAGAGCAAAGCAAATAATTTTGTGCAACTTTATACACATAGATTAGTAATTTTAACTTCTTTTCAACACATTTACTGGTATATGAAGAATAGATGCATGAGACACTAATAGAGAAGTCAAGGTAGATCAAACTGCCATTGTCACATAAAATCGAGCCATGTTATATTTTGCTGCCACAAATTCAAGGTCAAGTGTGATTTTAAGACTTACAAGTCACCGTGTAGCCTAGACCTTTCTATCGTCATGTTTTGTACTCACAAAATGTCAAGTTTTTTCACTTTTTTTGCATTTGTTTTAGGCTGTATACTAACTTAAAAATATGTTATGTTATTTCAGCTAAAGAAATATTAACGCTTGTATAGAAGGAGCCGGGAGCTTGCAGAGCAAAAGCTTTAAAAGGATTAGCCAGTATAAAAAACATTTTCATATATCCTATTAGGAAACTGCTCTACAGGGAACAGTAGTTGAGCACTGATGGCCAAGTTTCTGACAGATTACTGCTGATTGATGGGGGTCCCAACAAGGTGAAGGATGTTCAGCTTATTGCTGAGGGATGATTCTGACAAGTAGGGGATATCTAAAGTAGAGAACCCCTTTAAAAGGGTTTTCTGGTATTTGCATATTGATGACCGATCCTCAGGATAGTAAATCAATATTAGATCAATAGGGGTCAGACACCTTGCCGCCAGTGTTCCCTCTGTTTGGAAAGGAAAGGGTTAAAACATACCAATGAGGATAAACAAGCCCTATAAGAGCTTTACCTGCTGATGAGTTGGGAATTGTTAACTCTTTCCATTTCAGAGAAGTTCACAGTTTAGAGGGAAAAGTACTTGCAGTCCTGCCCTAAGCGCAAAGCTTAAAGACAATGTTGCCTTGCAGAAGCTCTCAGCGTCCCCATTAATTCTATGCTGAACTTTGAACACTACCTACAGATACTATACTGACACTTTTTGACATACTGTACAATTTATTTGTGCAGAACTTAAAATGAAGGACTCAAAACTACACTTCTGTATGTATGTGTGCATTCAAGTCTATATTCTGAAAATGGAAATGGGAGAGGGCTATTCTTGTAATGACTGTGAACAAATGTGTGGTTGACAGAATATATGTAGAGGTACAGAATGGTGATGAGAAGTATGCAAAAAATTTTGCCCAGATACACTCTTCGTGTACTCTGCCCAGAGTTTCCATAGCTGTTTAGGTTGTCACTTTTGGACTACCTTTACTAATAGTCAGTGTGACTTTTGTTGAATGTTCTGAAAAAAAAGTACATTTCTGAGAAGCTAATTTGAAAGTGACAACCAATATGGCTGTACATTCTGTTGTCAATTTTGCAAAAATGGCTGCTACAACTGAATGGAAATAATAGTAATCTTGCTTTAAGTAAAACAAACAAAATTGTCATAAGTAACTAATATTTAAATGAAACCTGTCAGCTCCGAAACACCCCCTGAACTAGAGTAAGAGATGTATAGTGTAAGTGGTGCTGAATCCGAATATGTAAGTTTTATCTTCATACTCACTTCCATTCTGACGCTGTGCTCCCACAAACCAACAGTAAAATACATTGACATGACTCTTCTTTGAGTCCTCTCCATTATGTGAGTGAGAACTGGAGTCCAGTGAGTGCATTTTACTGCGGGTTTGTGGGAGCACAGCGTCAGAATGGAAGTGAGTATGAAGATAAAGCTTACATATTCGGATTCAGCATCACTTACACTATACACCGCTTACTCTAGCTCAGGGGGTGTTTCGGAGCTGACAGGTTTCCTTTAAATTTTCTGTGCCTGCTTGCTGACCTCCTCTTTACTATATAAGTCTAAGCTGTCCGCACTTACCTCTGCATGGATGTTTCTAAGCGTCCTTGTAGAGATTGCAGCAGCTAGAGCGGGGAGCCAACTGACATCAGGGCTCCCCATAGAGAAGGCAAGGACTTTTACTCAGTACTCAATGACCACTGTGCATAGAAGCTGCTTCCTGTTCTGGTCCTAGTGATCAAGTCATCACTGGGGGTCCGGTATCTGCATGAGCTTCTGGCTCTTAGCAGCCGAGATCAGCTCTGCAGTGTGGCTGTAGAGCCTAATATGTCAGCCCCAGTTACAGGCGTAAACAAAAACTACAAAAAAAAAAGTAATGTTAAATGTATACCAGAGGTCTTGTATGACCTTATGGGGAGGAGGGGCAAAAAGTGTAAAATTAAAAAGTAAAAATCAAGTCAAAATAAAACTAAATAAATAAGTAAATAATATAAAAACCCCATTACATGCCACACTGCAGCTTTTAGCACCGCCTCCAGTAACCTTGACCCATACATTCCATATATGAAAAAGAATATTTTAGAAAAATGTATTTTAGTTGCACATTGTGCGCTTAATAAACAAAAAAATATTAATACTTTTTCCTTTTATTTATTGTACTGGGTATAAAGAAATAAAAACAAATACTAAAACAAAAATATGAAATAAAAATAAAACTCTGACACAAAAAAATGACACAAAAATTATTTCCTGAATCGAAAAAAAATTAGGACAAAAAATTAGGACTTTCAAAGACTCATTTACTTTCAAAAAGTGCCTTGTCAGGAAGGGGAGGAATAAATGGCCTGGGGCTTCAATTGGTTAATTGTCCTTCAGCATATTATACTGAGGTTTGGTGTTGACACTGTATACAATGCACAGTACTTCACATTAGAGGATGTATATACATTATGTTTCTACCGCCACATTATGTAGAGACAATGGTGTTTTATCAGTCATTTATGCCTACGTCTTTAGTTATCCATTCATAATCTTATTACAAATTCCCAGCCATTAAGTAACACTGCCACGTGTACTGTAGCTCTATGGAGACTCTGCTTTCTCATTAACTTGTCTTTAGTTTGTTGTTTTGATCTTGTGTCATCAGATCAAAGTCAATGGTTGGCAGGAACTTGGCGAAACCTGTGTAATTTTCTATATTTATATCTGGTAAATGGCTAAAATTTAATTATGGCTTTCTGCTTTAGTTTGATGAAAGCCACTGAATATAAAATGATAATAAGAAGACCACGTGCTGTGGAGCTTTTCTTCTTGTAAATGGAGAATGTCCAGACAATTGGCATATGGCCTGGAGTATGTAGTTGCTGTCAGCTATCATTACAGCTCATTGCATGGTTTTTTGTAGCTGTATGAATGTGTTGCGTTAATGCACACACACTGCTACTAGAACAATAGGCAGCACTGCCTCTTATCAGAGAGTAGTGTAAGAAAGAATGAATAATATGCGCTAATATCGGGTATGGATATGTTAGAAAATCTCCCTTGTGCTCTTCTAGACTTTAGAAATTCACAGATGATGGCAGCAAATTACAGTGTTAACACTTCAATATATATGTAGCATTACAATAGAAGGCTGTTAAAGTGTTTTTTCTTTGTAAGAACCTACCCGCAGCCTTATAGGAAGTGAATCATCATAAATTGGAGTGGTTTGGAAGGATACCAGGATACCATAGGCAACACTGGGTGAGTAGGAGTCAATGCTAGTAGTGGAAATACCACTGACCTTGACATGATATATTTTCTCATGCGTATGACCCTTTAATAGGCACATTTTAAAGTCATCACTTTCAAATCAAGGTAGTGCTTTGTTCTGATTTATCTATCAAATGCCTGGCCTTTTGGGCAACAGAAAATGATCTAGCTCATAGGCACAACAAATAATGATGAAATGATGCAATAAAAACACACCAGAGATAAAAGCTTATTCCGTGCTACTCTAAAATCCATGCGTACAGAGTTGCCATACTTTGTAATTTTAGTAAGATCGAACCATTATAACCTTGATGCTTATCTCTGTGAAAATAATTTAAAGTATGGAAAATAACTTTGTAGAAAACGAATGTTGTTGGACATAGTAGGCAATGAAAACAATAGTGCAGATTTACTATCTGTCTAATATGTAGACTGCTTGACTGATAGACCAGGCAATCTAAAGAATCCCCAGATTTATCACACTGTATAAGACATGGTAATACACGCTACTTTTCTTTTAAGTTCTGACTCCAATTTAGTGGGGTGCAAAAAGTCTTTAAAACATAATAAAAGAGATGCAAGGCTTTCATGTTTTTTTTTTCTTTTAGTTTAGTCAATCCATCTCAATGATTTCATGTTCTGTAAACTTGAATAATGCTGCAGTAATGGACCTGTCTTAGTTTGCCTGATCAACATTTAGCAAAAAGACCCCTACGTTACAGTGATCAATGAGGTCTTAGCTAAGGGACCCTACTGTTGATCTATATCTAATATATAAAGCTGAGTGAATGTGTGTATGTGTGTATGTCCGCTATAGGAATCCGCACCGCTGCAGCTACAATCACAAAATTTGGCACACATGTACATCAGGTGTCCAGGAAGGTTTTAGAACAGTTTTCAGCTCTCCAGGATGTACCGTTCCTGAGATATTCCCAAAAAATGCATTAGCCAATAGTAGCCTGGTCACATGACCCTTATCAGCCAATAGAAGCTCACTGCTGTAGGTCTGCATTAAAGAGGCAGAGCACTGTGGATGACAATGGTAAAGGGGTATTTCGGTTACCATAAATATAACTTATGTTTTATACTAATTCATCATCAATCATTACCTTATATAATGTAAATTTCACATATTTACTGTTTAGTAGTAATAAAAGATGTATTCTTCCACTGCTACCCACCTTCCTCCTAAATTACTATGGCATTGACCTGTAATTCAGGCCACCGTCAAAAGAAGGACTTAAAAGCCCCACCCCCAGATCCCACTGTTATGCCCCTGACTCAGTAAGGCCACGCCCCTTCCATGCCGCATTTGACCGGGATTAAAAATATAGGTAAAAATCACCTTCTTTTAGCTGCAGGGTTGTAGGGGGTGACTTTCTCCCTGCAGCTCATTGCTCAGACTGCACAGTGCTGCTGCTGAGAGTGAGTTGTTCAAAAGGACATCCCTGTGTCCATCCAGGCCCTGCGCATGACAGAGGACAGGGAGTCTGAAAGCCAGACTGTCCAGCCTAAAACAAAACCTCTGGCCACCCTAGGGGCAGGCTGATGTTAGGGTGGCCAGATGTCCGGCTTTAGGCTGGACAGTCCAGTTTTCTAGATACCTGTTCTCCGTCCGATGCAGTGCCTGGACAGACACAGGGATGTCCACCCTTTCATGTCCATGACAGACACAGGGATGTCCACAGCTTCTCCTCCGTGTCTTCACAGAGCCAGGGGGGTGTGGCCTCATGTTTAGTGGTGTGTCTTCATGGGAACTGGGGGCGCTGTTTCACGTTTGGGGGAATGGCCGGTGAGGTCTGGCTTTCTGGGGTGAAAACAGTGGCCACTCTAGCTGCTGTAAAGGTCACAGTTAAAGGGGCAGGCTGCTGTAGAGGTCACTGTTAAAGGGGCGGGCTGCTGTAGAGATCATTGTTAAAGGGGCAGGCTGCTGTAGAGGTCACTGTTAAAGGGGCGGGCAGCTGTAGAGGTCACTGTTAAAGGGGCGGGCAGCTGTAGAGGTCACTGTTAAAGGGGCAGGCTGCTAAAGAGGTCACTGTTAAAGGGGTGGGCTGATGTAGAGGTCACTGTTAAAGGGGAGGGCAGCTGTAGAGGTCACTGTTAAAGGGGCGGGCAGCTGTAGAGGTCACTGTTAAAGGGGCGGGCAGCTGTAGCGGTCACTGTTAAAGGGGCAGGCTTCTGTAGAGGTCACTGTTAAAGGGGCAGCCTGCTGTAAAAGTCACTGTTAAAGGGGTGGGCTACTGTAGAGGTCACTGTTAAAGGGGCAGGCTGCTGTAGAGGTCACTGTTAAAGGGGCAGCCTGCTGTAAAAGTCACTGTTAAAGAGGCGGGCTACTGTAGAGGTCACTGTTAAAGGGGGGGCTGCTGTAGCGGTCACTGTTAAAGGGGCGGGCTGCTGTAGAGGTCACTGTTAAAGGGGGGGCTGCTATAGAGGTCACTGTTAAAGGGGGGGCTGCTGTAGAGGTCACTGTTAAAGGGGCAGGCTGCTGTAGAGGTCACTGTTAAATGGGCGGGTCGCTGTAGAGGTCACTGTTAAAGGGGCTGGCTGCTGTAGAGGTCACTGTTAAAGGGGCGGGCTGCTGTAGAGGTCACTCTTGATATCTTTTAACGACACACACACACAAACAGTAAATGAAATAAATTAAATATACCCGTCGATGCCCGCTCCTTCAGCTAGTGTACAAATATAGTCAAGTTAAAATTGATTCTGAAAACACATGTCACAGTGTTATCTTGTGACAAAAGTCATTGAAATCCATTGAGAAAGTCAATTAACATTTTCCTGCCATTGTTTACTTAACGCGTCAACCATCAGTTTTAGCTTGACTACTGCCTTCTATAAGGGCATTTGGATGTCATGCAGGCGGTTCCCCAACTTCGAATCCACTCTATAAGTCAGAACGATGATATGCTCAAAGGACGTTTGCTTCGTAGCGGCCAGAGAAAAATTTAGACAACACCTGCATCCAACCAAAATAAGCTGTTGGCCCAGGTTGTTGGGGACCAGATCTGTTGAGATCTGCAATCTGAAAGTGGTCTAATGTGACAACCCATTTAAAAGGATCTGTGATAATGATTTAATCCAACAACATGTACAGGAACTGGAACAGATTGATGGTAACGTCCTTTTATACTCTAGCAGATTTAACATACTTTGAAAGCAGCACACAACATCCTATTGACCTGTAGGAAGTCATTGGGATGGAGCCAAAACACCTCAGTTCACTGTGTAGGCAACGGATGTTGCCAGAGGTGACCACTTAAAGGAAATCTGTCAGCAGATTTGTACCTATGAAACTGGCTGACCTGCTGTGTGTGTGCTTGGCAGCTGAAGACATCTGTGTTGGTCCCATGTTCATATGTGGCTGCATTGCTGAGAAAAATGAAGTTTCAATATATGCAAATGAGCCTCTAGGAGCGCTGAGGGCATTGCCATTACACCTAGAGGTTCTGCTCTCTCTGCAACTGCCATGCCCTCTACACTTTGACAGAGGCAGGCAGTGTTAACATAATCCTGCCTGCTTGGTTCTGTCAAACTGCAGAGGGCATAGCCTTTGCAGAGAGAGCTGAGACTCTAGGTGTAAGGGCACCACTTCTGTTGCTTCTAGAGGTTAATTTGCATTTATTAAAACTCAATTATTCTCAGCAATGCAGGCACATATGAACACGGGACCAACACTGATGCCTTCAGTACACAGGGAACAGGTTAGCCAGTTTCATAGGTACAAATCTGTTGTCAAATGCCCTTGTTGTATAGACACTGTTCGCTTGTTCCTGCATACTGTCCTTCTTCTTCCTCAGCTGCTGATTGATATATTTAGGTTTATTAATACACAGCATATGGTCGTAGAAATTTCTGCAACTCAAAACCAATTCCACTGGTAGTTAGTAGAGATGAACGAATCGAATCCAACAAAGTGGAATTCGATCCGAATTTCAGGATAAATTTGTTTTGTGGCAAAGCCTAATTTCCTCGTGCTTTGTGGTAACTAATCGATTTAACCTGAAATAGTGTAAAAAACAAAAAAAACATTCTTACCTCCTCCATTTACTCACGACAGGCTGGCCGCCGCCATCTTGATTGAAGATCTCGGCTGAAATCCTGTGCGTGGTGACATATGGCCTGCATGATGGCGTCATCTTGAGCCGCGTGAGATTTCACGCCAGATCTTAAAGCAAGATGTCACGATTATGTATGAACGCAGCATCCGAGGGGTACAATGATGGGGAGTGGCGCCAAAACAGCTCCCTGTCATTGCACCCGCTACTTACAAAAAAATGCGCTTTGTGACAAAGTAATTCCAAAATTTTGCTCACCTCTACTAGGTAGGTTCTGACATCAAATTACATTTACACAAACATTACTTAAAACCGTGTTAATGTAAAACTTTACAGTAACAAGCGTATTTATTATAGTAAATACTGTATAGTTCTGTATATGTACATATGTACATATAACCAGTCATTTATACGTTTCACGTTTTCTTTCATTAGTTGTACTAAGTTGAAATCAAAATAACTCAATTCTTTCTTTAAAAGTTTTCTGTTTCAGAATAAACTTTATATTTTTAAGGCAAGAACTGCTGTTTTTATTCCATCCACATTATCTCAGCAGCAGTGTCAAGTGATCATTTACAGACACGTATAGCAGAGTGGTAAATACACACTGAGGTATAACATGTAATGTGGATTTCTGGTACGTAGATATGAGAAAGCAAAAAGAAGAAAGGTAGACACTGAAGAAAAGAATAAAAATTGGTATTTGGCGCCTTTACAATGCGATAAATTTTAATCTATGGGAAAGCTGCAAAGTCCTGGATGCTTTAATGAGATTCTCCAGTTCTATTTCAGAGGTCTGGCTAGAACACATTCAGTTTTTCAGCCTTCAGTTTTTAATGGGGGAAGGGTCTATACTGCATAGCTTTTGAAGCTGAGAAGCACAGTGATAATGAAAAATGAATGGGAACTGCTTAATATTTTGATCAGAGAGTTCTTAGGTATCAGAAAACAAAGAGGGATGGCAAAAGTCTCTCTCTGCATTGAAACGCTGAGCCTGCATCGGAAATTCTGACTTGAAATGGTAATGTCTTTTCTAATGTACATTTGACATTGCTCTGGTCAATATTCTCTCAATTATATTTAATAAGTTGACTTCCTCTCTTTAATTAAATCTCAGCAGAAATGCTAGGTCTGATTTTATACCAACGGGGGTTTTATTATAATCCTCTGGTTTAATGATTTCCTATTCTGGTGTAGTAAAAAGGTGATTTGATGTACCCTTGTGAAGGAGACCCTTTATCTAGCCCTTGTAAGTGTGATGGATGAGACAGGCTCTGTATACAATGGAGATGCATCTTTTCAAAAATTACTTGATCATAAAACTCAGCCAGGCAAGAACTGATGTAAATGATAGGCACATATAAAGAAGCCATGTGTTGTAAATCACATCAAATAAATCCTTCAACAAGCTTGAAAGAGTTTTGGTATCTGACACAACATCCAATGATTGTTAAAAGGACGTACTTTACAGGTGCGCCACATATGAGGTCACTCTAGAGGAGGCAATGTAAGATATTCTAGAGGTTAGAAGAAAGTGGGGAAAAAAGGAGATGTTGGAGCACCTTGCCACGGCGCTGCGGACGAGGAGTCAGACTTCAGGGTAGGTATCAAACATTTATTCGCAGGTCAACGCGTTTCAGGGGCAAACGGCCCCCTTCATCAGGACTTTTACAGAAGCCATACATACAGACAGTCAATTTAAAAAGGTTATTTGGCGCGAGAACGGGCTTCCCTCCCTCGAAGGGGTGGGAGAACCCGATGACGTAGATCTGATTGACATAACTTGTTGCCGAAGTGTCTATTGGTATACATCAAAGGAACTTGAAATTAATGCTGTCAGCGGCAGAACAAATCTCTGCACATATAAAATAGAATAAACTAAAATAAAATAAAAGCCTATGTGACCAGCATACTTAAAAGTGAGAGATAACAAAGTATTCTCCCTTCATAAACATAACAATATATATAAGTTGCACATTTATATATCCACACCGATGCACGTAAATTCGTGCGTCCCCGCCCGCACACCCGTAACGTCATGTCCCGGAATTCCAGAGAGAATTCTAGATGGGCATGGGCGGACACACAGATACAAATTTACACATCAAATCCATGATGACCTATATTACATTTTCCCATCTGCATCCATCTGCACACACAACTATGTGCACATATATACACATATACATGTATACACATGCATATACACACACACCCATACCCCCATATACACACATCCTCCCATTCCCCTGGGTCCGCTCTTTGTGTATATATTTCTTTTTTATGTTATATTTTGTTTTTGTTATTAGTATTGTTAATATTATTATTGTTACTATCATCTGCCGTTTTATCATCTTTTAATTATTTTTAATTTTTGTTTTTGTTAATAATTTATTTTATTTTGATGGTGTTCTTAATACTAATCTGAACCCATAAGGTTTTTTCGTAATAGCGCCTCCATAGCTTTAGTTCCTCATGTCACCCGATGTTCTATTGTATTCCTTACCATTTTTATTTCTATTTGGTGCCATTTTTGTTGTTGTCTTTATCAATTTTTCTAGTCTTTTTTCTTTGTTAATATTTCTGTTTCTTTTTTTGTTTTGTTTTTATATATTTATATTCGCCTTACTTCCTACTGCCGTCTCTCTTACATAGCGTATTTCTATTGGATTCCTATAACCTATATGATTGTTTCGTTTAGCTCATTTAGACCATAAGGGGTGAGAGTGTCCAACTGGAAAATCCATAGGTTTTATACCTGAGAATCCGTACAATAGATATAGCAATTTGCAAAAACGGGAGGTGTATTGGATTTTCCAGTTGGACACTCTCACCCCTTATGGTCTAAATGAGCTAAACGAAACAATCATATAGGTTATAGGAATCCAATAGAAATACGCTATGTAAGAGAGACGGCAGTAGGAAGTAAGGCGAATATAAATATATAAAAACAAAACAAAAAAAGAAACAGAAATATTAACAAAGAAAAAAGACTAGAAAAATTGATAAAGACAACAACAAAAATGGCACCAAATAGAAATAAAAATGGTAAGGAATACAATAGAACATCGGGTGACATGAGGAACTAAAGCTATGGAGGCGCTATTACGAAAAAACCTTATGGGTTCAGATTAGTATTAAGAACACCATCAAAATAAAATAAATTATTAACAAAAACAAAAATTAAAAATAATTAAAAGATGATAAAACGGCAGATGATAGTAACAATAATAATATTAACAATACTAATAACAAAAACAAAATATAACATAAAAAAGAAATATATACACAAAGAGCGGACCCAGGGGAATGGGAGGATGTGTGTATATGGGGGTATGGGTGTGTGTGTATATGCATGTGTATACATGTATATGTGTATATACACTCACCGGCCACTTTATTAGGTACACCTGTCCAACTGCTCATTAACACTTAATTTCTAATCAGCCAATCACATGGCGGCAACTCAGTGCATTTAGACATGTAGACATGGTCAAGACAATCTCCTGCAGTTCAAACCGAGCATCAGTAACATAGTAACATAGTAACATAGTAACATAGTTTGTAAGGCCGAAAAAAGACATCTGTCCATCCAGTTCAGCCTGTTTTCCTACAAGTTGATCCAGGGGAAGGCAAAAAACCCTGTGAGGTAGAAGCCAATTTTCCTCACTTTAGGGGGAAAAATTCCTTCCCGACTCCAGTCAGGCAATCAGAATAACTCCCTGGATCAACGACCCCTCTCTAGTAACTATAACCTGTAATATTATTACCCTCCAGAAATACATCCAGGCCCTTCTTGAACTCTCTTAGTGAACTTACCATCACCACCTCCTCAGGCAGAGAGTTCCATAGTCTCACTGCTCTTACCGTAAAGAATCCTCTTCTATGTTTATGTACAAACCTTCTTTCCTCCAGACGCAGAGGATGTCCCCTCGTCATGGTCACTGTCCTCGGGATAAATAGATGATGGGAGAGATCTCTGTACTGACCTCTGATATATTTATACATAGTTATTAGATCTCCCCTCAGTCGTCTTTTTTCTAAAGTGAATAAGCCTAATTTTGATAATCTTTCTGGGTACTGTAGTCCACCCATTCCAGTTATTACTTTAGTTGCCCTCCTCTGAACCCTCTCCAGCTCTGCTATGTCTGCCTTGTTCACAGGAGCCCAGAACTGTACACAGTACTCCATATGTGGTCTGACTAGTGATTTGTAAAGTGGCAGGACTATGTTCTCATCACGGGCATCTATGCCTCTTTTGATGCAACCCATTATCTTATTGGCCTTGGCAGCAGCTGTCTGACACTGGTTTCTGCAGCTTAGTTTGCTGTTCACTAAAATTCCTAGGTCCTTTTCCATGTCAGAGTTACCCAATGCTTTACCATTTAGTATGTACTGGTGACTTGCATTATTCCTTCCCATATGCATAACCTTACATTTGTCAGTGTTAAACCTCATCTGCCACTTTTCTGCCCAAGCCTCCAGTCTGTCCAGATCCTGCTGTAGCAGTGCACTGTCCTCTTCTGTGTTAATTACTTTACACAGTTTAGTGTCATCTGCAAAAATTGATATTTTACTGTGCAAGCTTTCTACAAGATCATTAATAAATATATTGAAAAGAACAGGACCCAATACAGACCCCTGTGGTACCCCACTAGTGACAGTGACCCAATCTGAGTATGTACCGTTAATAACCACCCTCTGTTTTCTATCACTAAGCCAGTTACTTACCCACATACAGACATTTTCTCCCAGGCCAAGCATTCTCATTTTGTATACTAACCTTTTATGTGGTACAGTGTCAAACGCTTTGGAGAAGTCCAAATATACGACATCCATTGAGTCGCCGCGGTCAAGTCTAGAACTTACCTCCTCATAGAAACTGATTAAATTGGTTTGACATGACCGATCCCTCATGAAGCCATGCTGATATGGAGTTATTTGCTTATTTTCATTGAGGTACTCCAAGATAGCATCTCTCAGAAAACCTTCAAACAGTTTACCCACAACAGACGTTAAACTTACCGGCCTATAGTTTCCAGGCTCTGTTTTTGGACCCTTTTTGAATATTGGCACCACATTTGCTATGCGCCAATCCTGTGGAACACTCCCCGTCAGTATAGAGTCCTTAAATATCAGAAATAAGGGTCTGTCGATTACATTACTTAATTCTCTTAGGATACGGGGGTGTATGCCATCCGGTCCTGGTGATTTGTCTATTTTAATATTTTTAAGACGTTGCTGCACCTCTTCCTGGGTCAGAGAGGACACTTTTAAAGGGGAATTTACTTTTATACTCTGCATTTCATCTGACATTTTATTTTCCTCAGTGAATACAGTGGAGAAAAAGTTATTTAGCAGCTTCGCTTTCTCCTCATCGCTCTCTGCTACTCCCCCCTCATTACTCTGTAAGGGGCCCACACCTTCAGGTTTATACTTTTTAGTATTTATATAATTGAAGAACATTTTAGGGTTAGTTTTACTCTCTTTGGCGATTAATCTCTCGGTCTCTAGTTTGGCTGTTTTTATGTGTCTTTTACATATTCTATTTTTTTCCTTATAGTTTTTCAATGCTTCCTCACTCCCCTCCTGTTTTAGTGATTTAAATGCTTTCTTTTTGTCATTTATTGCTTTCTTTACAGTTCTATTTATCCACATTGGTTTTTTCTTGTTTCTTATTATTTTATTCCTATATGGTATGTACCTCTCACAATTAGATATTAGGATGCTTTTAAAAATATCCCATTTTGTGGCTGTATTTTTATTTTTGAGGACTTTGTCCCAGTTAGTTAGGCCTATGGCCTCTCTTAGTTGGCTAAGTTTTGCTTTTTTGAAGTTTGGTATTTTTGTTCCTCCCTGAAGAAACGCTCTTTTGAATGACAATTGGAAGGTTATTATATTATGGTCACTGTTTCCCAGGTGTCCCCCGACCTGCACATCTGTTGTTCTGTCAGGTCTATTGGTTAATACTAAGTCCAGTATGGCCGTCCCTCTAGTGGGGTCCTGAACCAGTTGGGAAAGGTAATTGTCTTTGGTTATTTCCCAAGAACCTGTTGGGGAAGAAAGGTGATTTGAGTGCCTTTGAACGTGGCATGGTTGTTGGTGCCAGAAGGGCTGGTCTGAGTATTTCAGAAACTGCCGATCTACTGGGATTTTCACGCACAACCATCTCTAGGGTTTACAGAGAATGGTCCGAAAAAGAAAAAACATCCAGTGAGCGGCAGTTCTGTGGGCGGAAATGCCTTGTTGATGCCAGAGGTCAGAGGAGAATGGGCAGACTGGTTCGAGCTGATAGAAAGGCAACAGTGACTCAAATTGCCACCCGTTACAACCAAGGTAGGCAGAAGAGCATCTCTGAAAGCACAGTACGTCGAACTTTGAGGCAGATGGGCTACAGCAGCCTACCTGAGTATTGTTGCTGACCATGTCCATCCCTTTATGACCACAATGTACCCAACATCTGATGGCTACTTTCAGCAGGATAATGCGCCATGTCGCTGGAATCATCTCAGACTGGTTTCTTGAACATGACAATGAGTTCACTGTACTCAAATGGCCTCCACAGTCACCAGATCTCAATCCAATAGAGCATCTTTGGGATGTGGTGGAACGGGAGATTCGCATCATGGATGTGCAGCCGACAAATCTGCGGCAACTGTGTGATGCCATCATGTCAATATGGACCAAAATCTCTGAGGAATGCTTCCAGCACCTTGTTGAATCTATACCACGAAGAATTGAGGCAGTTCTGAAGGCAAAAGGGGGTCCAACCCGTTACTAGCATGGTGTACCTAATAAAGTGGCCGGTGAGTGTATGTGCACATAGTTGTGTGTGCAGATGGATGCAGATGGGAAAATGTAATATAGGTCATCATGGATTTGATGTGTAAATTTGTATCTGTGTGTCCGCCCATGCCCATCTAGAATTCTCTCTGGAATTCCGGGACATGACGTTACGGGTGTGCGGGCGGGGACGCACGAATTTACGTGCATCGGTGTGGATATATAAATGTGCAACTTATATATATTGTTATGTTTATGAAGGGAGAATACTTTGTTATCTCTCACTTTTAAGTATGCTGGTCACATAGGCTTTTATTTTATTTTAGTTTATTCTATTTTATATGTGCAGAGATTTGTTCTGCCGCTGACAGCATTAATTTCAAGTTCCTTTGATGTATACCAATAGACACTTCGGCAACAAGTTATGTCAATCAGATCTACGTCATCGGGTTCTCCCACCCCTTCGAGGGAGGGAAGCCCATTCTCGCGCCAAATAACCTTTTTAAATTGACTGTCTGTATGTATGGCTTCTGTAAAAGTCCTGATGAAGGGGGCCGTTTGCCCCTGAAACGCGTTGACCTGCGAATAAATGTTTGATACCTACCCCGAAGTCTGACTCCTCGTCCGCAGCGCCGTGGCAAGGTGCTCCAACATCTCCTTTTTTCCCCACTTTCTTCTACTGATTTATCCGACGAAACTGGTACGTCCAGCACGGATAGGAGCATCGGCAGCAGCACGAGGACCCCGTTTCTCTGGTCGGGATAGTACCAGATGGGCATATACAGCTGTTGTGACGTCTCACAACCACCTCTGGTAAGCTGCATTTTTTAAGCACCTACCAGCATTACCAAACGGTATTACACATAGGCGCTGCCTTCTTTCTTTCTGTTTTCTATATTCTAGAGGTTGTGTATCACAAGGAAAGTAGCTGAAGAGGTATCCTTTCTTATCTCTCCTCTTGGCTCGAAATATTATGAGATGAAAAACAAAACAAAAAAAACTCTTTGCATTACGTTTACTGTGGTTTTGAGTAAATTCCTTATTTTGAGATATACTCTGTAACTTCAAGCCTTGGATAAGCTTGCTCCATGCCTTGAGAAGTTGACAGTGCCATGGTAGATGTAATTTTATACTACTTCTTTCTGTCTTGTGACAAGCTGTACACCTGTGTTCATACTTTCAGGAAAGGATTTCATCCACTCATATTTAAATTTGGTGGCTACAATAAGAAATCTCAAATACTGCAAAGTACACCTTAAACCCTTTCTTAACGGGTGATTTTCTGTTTTTGCATTTTAATTTTTCACTCCCGGCCTTCCTGGAGCCATAACTTTTGTACTTTTCCATTCACATAGCCATATGAGAGCATGTTTTTTTGCTGGAAAAGTTGGTATTTCTAATAGCACCATTTACTATTGCATATGATATAGTGGGAAGCTGAAAAAAAATCCAAACTGTGTAGAATTGGAAAAAAGCCTATTCTGCCACAGTTTTATGGGTTTTGTTTTATGGAATTTCACGTGCTTCAGAGTTTTCTATGTCTCTGATGGCATGGTCACATTTGGCTACGGCATCTCAGGGGTTAAATGTCTTCAATCATTGTTATCGCTAATTGCATACATTAGTCCCAGGTGTCTACTGTGTGAAACAGCAGGCACCCTATGGCTAGGACACCCACTATGCTCTGGAGTGGGCACCAACTTAACACTCCCTACTGTCTACATATATAGTCATGAGATGGTAGGGAAGTGGTTAAAATGCACTTATTTATTTTTTAATTATTTAGAATATTTTTGTTTCACTTCATTGACCAATAATCTTAAGTAGTGTTATAAATGTACAGTACAGATCATAACAGTTTGGAGGATCCAACTATTTAAATATTACTTGGTGTCTTCTAATTAATATTTAATGCATTTTTATTATAAAAAGATTGTTTTTATGTGTATTTTTTAATTTTACCTTTTTAATTACTTTTATTTTTTGGGGAGTTTTTATAGTTTTTTTTCCCAACTTTGTAATAGGCTATATTACTCTGTCCATGTTAAATACACCTACAGTTGATAGTGTATACATAACTGTGCCCTTCGGGTCTGTTAACAGATCTTAACCTCTCTCTTCATGCACTGTATAGGAAGCTCTGCCTCTTCTAAACTCTGGAGAATGTGGCTATGACTGGAAGCTGCACACCTGCTACTGAAATTATCCTCCCCCTCCTTCCCCAGCACTGTAATATTATGGTGCTATGCAGGAACCTGTCAATAATGTTGTTCCTAAGGCAAATCTGTATTGGAGAGCAAAAGGAAGTTTAGTTGTGGTACAGCAGGATACTACACCATAACCACATACAAAGCCCATGTCAAAGAGCATATTGTATACATGTTGGGTTACTTACTGTTTTGCTGCAATAAGCTGAGCATGTTTTTAACAATTTGTCTTACTGTCATTTCAGTTTATTTTTTATATTGTGTAGGGACAGTGGTCCCTACATTAGGGAAAATGTTTCTTTCTACTAGAAAACAGGGTGAAAAAGTCTTCTTAGCAAACTTCTGACAGAGTCACTAAGGAGAGTCTGTCTTCAGCCTTCGTCAGTTTACGTAGTGCTGAAGACACTTGTGTGTAATATATTGAAGCTTCCAGTCTGACTCTTGTACATGTGTCCTATCACTGCTCATTAGCATGCCTATCTGATTTGTTAGACTGAAGAGACAAACTCTCCTTAGGCTACTTTCACACTAGCGTTTTTAAATTCCGGTATTGAGTTCCGTCATAGGGGCTCAATACCGGAATAAAACGCTTCAGTTTTGTCCCCATTCATTGTCAATGGGGACAAAACTGAACTGAAGACAACGGAATGCTCCTGAAAGCATTCCTTTCCGTCTTCAGACCAGAGAACAAACCGCAGCATGCTGCGGTTTTCTCTCCGGTCCAGGCATCCGCACCAAGACGGATCCGGAATGACCCCCAATGCAAGTCAATGGGGACGGATCCGTTTGGTGTGACACACCAGTAATCCGGATCTGTCCTCCATTGACTTGCAATGGGGGGTCATTCCGGATCCGGCTACACATGTACAGAGATACATACAGACATACATACATACTCACATACTCCAGGCAGGGACGCCGGCAGCATGTCTTCACGCACCTCCTGCGCGCAGCTATGACGTTTCCCCACTGCGCCCAGCAGAGTGCGCTGTGGGGAATCATCATCACTGCGCGCAGGAGGCTCGTGAAGACGTGCTGCCGGCGTCCCTGGCTGGAGTATGTAAGTATGTATGTGTTTGTGTGTATGTGTGTGTATGTATGTTCTCTGTGTCTTGTCCCAATGTGTCAACATGTGTGGGGCCGGACCGCTGCTCCGGCTCCACACATGTATAGCGGCAGTACGGATCCGTCGGCACCCTTTAGGTGCCGGATCCGTGCTGCCACTAGTGTGAAAGAGGCCTTAGCAATGTTCAGTTAGAGCTTTGCTAAGGAGACTCTTTAAACTGAAAAGATAATTACTTTAAGGCCCTATTCAGACGGCCGTATTATTGCAGATCCGCATTACTGCAGACCCGCAATAATACGGGAGCCGCCCGGCGTGTGTTCCTCACGCTCAGAACACACGCCGACACACGCCGAACACGCCCCATTTAAAATGCCTATACTTGTCCGTGCGTGCGTACAAGTATAGGACATGCTCTATCTTTTCTTGCGGAGCTGCGGCACGGAGCTGCGGCTCGGCAAGATAGCGAGCCGGCCATAGAGGTGAACGGGCCCTCCCCTATTCCGCAATTTTGTGGAATAGGTGCGGACCCGTTCACACAGTCGTGTGAACATGCCCTAAAACTGAATTTTTAATGTGATATCAACTTACCAATTAACCAGCCTGTTAGTTGCTGAGCTGCCAAGAACCTGGATATTGGTTCCTTGGTGATAGACCCGGTCAGAGGTTGCTAATGAACAGTCAATGAAGCAATGCAGCAGGGGTGTCCAACAGACATCATATCTATGTACTTTCCACAACCCCTTTTACTAAAATGTAGAATATTTGCTCTGCAAAATATGCAAACTCCTTCATGCACTTGACCCAAATATAGAAATGTTTATCCTATAGTCCTATAGGTAAATCTAATATGTAGGTCATATATGGTATAACTGGATATTACTTAATTGGGTGTGTAATCAATACAAATTTACTAGTTCAATATAAAGTATATCTCTTAATATTATAAAAATGAGTTTCTGTCTGTCTGTCTCTATGCGCGACCAAACTACTGGACCGATTTTCACAAAATTCGGCACACATGTACATCAGGTGTCCGGGAAGGTTTGAGACCAGGTCTCAGCAATCTAGGACATACCGTTCCCGAGATATTCCCAAAATATGACCTGCATTAGCCAATATTAGCCTGGGAGCTTTGGTTTCAAACCCCAACTGCCATTCTCTGCACATACACACACAGGGAGGGCAGGTTTCCATAACAACACAACCAGGTAATTAGCAGCCAGCTGAGGAGTTCAGTTAACAACCCAGCCATTTCTATTCACTGCTTTAAAGGGGCAGAGTGCTGTGGATAACACTGTTAAAGGGGTATTCCGGTTACCATAAATATAACTTATGTTTTAGACTAATTTTAGACTAAGACCTTCTTTTGACGGTGGTCTGAATTAAAGGCCGATACCATGGTAATTTATGAGGACACGCAATGGGTAGCAGTGAAAGAAAACATCTTTTATTACTACTGAACGGTCGTAGTCTAAAATTAGTCTATTTCATCTAATGTTTCTGTGTGTCATTGCAGTGAGAAATTCACCCTCCCACCCTTGCAGCTGACAGAAGTTGATTTTTTACCTTCATTTTTTCAATCCCTGTTGGCTTCGGAGTGGGAGGGGGCATGGCCTGACAGAGTCGGGGGCGTGGCTTTGTTAGACTTGGGGTGGGGGTTTTAAGTCCTTCTTTTGAGGGTGGTGTGAATTATAGGTCGATGCCATGGTAATTTATGAGGACACGCAATGGGTAGCAGTGGAAGAAAACATTGCTTCGCATGGGTGTATTTAATCTATTTCATTTAATGTTTCTGTGTGTCGTTGCAGAGAGAAAGTCACCCTCCCTCCCACTCCTGCAGCTGACAGAAGTTGATTTTTACCTTTATTTTTTCAATCCCTGTTGGCTGCAGAGTGGGAGGGGCGTGACCTAACTGAGTCAGGGGCGTGGCTTAGCTAGACCTGGGGTAGGGGTTTTAAGTCCTTCTTTTGAGGGTGGCCTCAATAAAAGGTCGATGCCATGGTGATTTATGAGGACACGCAATGGGTAGCAGTGGAAGAAAACATCTTTTATTACTACTGAACAGTCTTAGTCTAAAATTAGTCTAAAACATAAGTTATATTTATGGTAACCGGAATACCCCTTTAACAGTGTCATCCACAGCGCTCTGCCCCTTTAAAGCAGTGAATAGAAATGGCTGGGTTATTAGTTAACTGAGCTCAGCTGGCTGCTAATTACCTGGCTGTGTTGTTATGGAAATCTGCCCTCCCTGTGTGTGTTTGTGCAGAGAATGGCAGTTGGGGTTTGAAACCAAAGCTCCCAGGCTAATATTGGCTAATGCAGTTCATATTTTGGGAATATATCGGGAATGGTATGTCCTATAGAGCTGAGACCTGGTCTAAAACCTTCCCGGACACCTGATGTACACGTGTGCCGAATTTGGTGAAAATCGGTCCAGTAGTTTGCTCGCGCATGGAGAACAGACAGACAGACAGACAGAAACTCATTTTTATAATATTAAGAGATATATATACAGTAAATCCATGGTTAATGCCAATGGGGAAATATGGTTAGAGTGGTCTGGTATGGCAAGACCTTATTATCTCTGCCTGACAGTACCCAAGATCAATGCATCTTTAAAATTCACAATGAAGGAAAGTTAATGAAATGTATTTTTCTCTTTAGCTAATACAGAAATAGATCTGCAATCCTTTCTACTGAATTCCTTTCACTCCCCACATAACAGTATATAACAGTAAAATAATATTTTCCACATTTGGTTTGCTGTACTGTGAAGGAAAGTCATTACTGAGTTTCTTTTGTTATAAATTCTGAATTAGACACACTTGATGACCTCATATTAGACTAGACATGATTTGTTCTATAGCTCTGGGCAGCAGGTAAATGTATAACTGGACAACTGTTGAGGTTATTTGCAGTTTCTTTGAAGAAATACCTGTATTTGGTCTGAGACTTGCATAATAATCTTGAGAAACCACTGTCTATCCAAACAAGAAATACCTTCAATCTACATTGTACTCTACATTTTTGTTTTTACTAGAAAACAGTCAATGCCACCTCTTTGAGAAGAACATCACTTTATACAGACCAGATTTGACAGATTTACAATATCTCCATATATTATGCATTCTTCATGTCTTCTTTGAGAGGACCATCCCCTAGAGGACCACTTTTTACAGCAATTTTGGGTGGCTGTCTCAAAGAGGTTTCCCTGTAGTTTTCAAGAAATAAGTAATGAGGTTTTGCACTTATAAATATTAATTCATCAATCATTTCAGCTTGTAGTACTCCGATTTGCAATACTCTAGGCTGCCATAATTCTGCCAACCTCAAAGAAAATACTGTCAGTGATATAATGCCTGAAGAGATAGTGAGTAGCAGAGCTAGGTCAAATTTGTGTAATATGTGTGAGCTCCCTATGGTGGATTAAATTATCAAATAACCTACCCTACTGATCCCCAGCTGCTCCCATTCCATTGCTTCCCATTCCCCAGCTGGTATTGGCTTCCTGCTCCTGTTGAACATCCAGAAAATGACCACTCAGCAAATTGCTTGCCACTGACTGATGGGTGACTGGCAAACATCAATACAGACTTGGCATGGGATAGTTAAGTTGAGTTTTGAGTTATGTTATTATTTTGCAGCAGTGTTGGACTGGAGTTCCTTGGGCTCAGTCCATACCCCCATAAAATCAATGAAGTATAATATGTTTTGATTAAAAAACTAGATCATAATGGCAATTGATTGGCTCAAAAGGAAGCATTAAAATAGATTTTTTTTCTCCTGGACCTTTTACCATTATGTTATCAGAACCTAGACTCACCAGAGCATTCTCTGGTGCTCTGGTTGGCCAGTCGGACGCTGTCAGCAGCCTTTTAAAAAAAAACGTATGCAGCCACATAACTCATCTCATCTCAACTCATTTATCTCTCGTTAGTCTCCTCAACTTAGTATAACATTAAAATAATGTCCTTTAAGCCTAGAGTCAATGACCATTTTCCATTGATTGGATCAATGCCTGACAGCTAAATCTAAAATGGGACAAAACTGAAGTTCTCTTGGTCTGAGGTTAGTTATAACAGCAAAAAGTTAACTTGCTCATCCAGAACTTTTATCCCTTGGAAACACAAACCTTCAAATCTTAGGTCATCTACTTTAGCTGCAGTTATTTGATGAGGAACTATCTTCCAGGAACCAGAGATCGGACGTTATTAAATCTTCCTACTTACATCCAGGGAAGAGGGGTATGCCCATGCTATAAATGCCTAATAGAAATAGGTCCCACCTCTGTGATCTGGACCGATTTCCACAATAGGTTCCTTGGTAAGGTGGCTACTGACTGCCACATCCTGTTACAGAATGTATGGAGAGGTAGCCATGCATGTGTATGGCTCATGCTATTCACTTTTATGTGAGTTACATCAACAGCCTTCTAGACAAGCAAAGCAAATGCTGCAGGTGGGTTACTTTCTAAACATTTTATCACTGAGTTATAGAATGTCTTAGTTGAAATGTACCATACTATGGCTTTAAAAAAAAAACTAAAATCAGCTGTAATGTCTATAAATCTCTAACCAATAGATGTAATATATAGAACAGTAGCTATTCATTAAGAATACATAACCTGTAGGAAATTATCTGAGAAATTGTCAGTTAAAGGTGTGATTATATGAAAGTTTTCAGAGTTATAATTTCACTGACAGATTACTACGTAGCAGAGACATGACTGTACAGCCAAAAATGTTGGGCATGAATCATCTTAATGAAAAATGCCTGCTGCTTACAGATAGTGTAGGTCTAGGTGAAATTATTCTGAGGAGCCACCTGTGACCTGTACAGAACTAATGCATATCAACTTGAAATTGATTTCTAAACCTTGCATTTCAAATTTAAATCCATATCATTAACCCCTTAAGGAAGTGCTATATTTCCACTTTTTCATTCCTCCATTCCAAGAGCCATAACTTTTTTATTTTCCAGTTGATGTACTGTAGCATATTTTTGTGGGACAAGTTTTCATGTTTACTGATTACCTATTATTTGGTTTTGTTACAGTCGTGTGCTAAAATAATAAAAAAAATAAGTTTTCCCCCTTCAATCTGAACTCAATACCCTATTAAAAAATTATATAAGAAATTTAGATCTGGGGGCTCCTATTTTTCTTGATAATCTTTGATATGTTTCTAGACCTTGAGTAGAATGCACCTGTGGTAAATTCAGTTGATTGGACATTATTTGGAAATACACGCCCCTGTCTATATAAATTCACAGTGGATAATGATTATCAAAGCAAAACCAAGCCATGAAAAGGAAAGATTTGCCTGCAGAGGATTGTGTGGAGACGCAGATTTTGAGAAGTGTACAAAAAAAAATTCCTGCTGCAAGGAAAGTTCCCAGGAGCACAGTGGCCTCCATAATTCTTAACTGGAAGACGTTTGGAACAACCAGGACTCCTCTTCGAGATGGTCACCCCACCAAACTAAGTAATCAGGGGGAAATGGCCTTGGTAAAAGAGATGACCTAGAACCCAATGGTCACTCAAGCTGACCTCTAAAGATCCTGTGTGCAGATGGGAGAATCTTCCAGGAGGTCAAACATTACTGCAACACTCCCAATTTGGGCTTTATGGCAGAGCATCCAGAAAGAAGTCTCTCCTCAGTAAAATACACATACACACTTGCAAAAAACACTTAAAGAACCCTTAGACTGTGGAAAACAAGATTCTATGCTCTAATTAAACCATTATTAAACTTGTTGGCCTCAATTCTAAGCATCACGTCTGGAGGAAACCAGACACTGCTCATCACCTGCCCATTAAAATCCCTACAGTTGAAGCATTGTGATGGCAGAATCATGCTGTGGAGATATTTTTCAGCAGCTGGGGCAGGGAGACTGTTCAGGGTTGAGGGAAAGCTGAGTTGACGAAAGTACAGATATACTCTTGAGAACCTGGTTCATAGTTCTCTGGAAATCCATCTGGGGAGTGGCTAAGGGACAACTCTGTGAATGTCCTTGAGTGGCTCAGCCAGAGTTCTGACATGAATACAATCAAACATCTCTGGAAAGGCATGACAAAAAGGTTGTCCACCAACAGCCCCATCCAAACTGACAGAGATTGAAAGGATCTGCAGAGAAGAATGGCAGAAAATCCTTAAAACCAGGTGTGCAAACCTTGTAGCATCATACCCAAAAAGACTGAAGGCTGTAATTGCTGCCAAAGGTGCGTCAACAAAGATTTTGAACATTGTTTTTTAACTTTGTTATTATGGGTATAGTGTGCAAAATGATGGGAAAAAACTTTGTTTTATTTAGCACAAGGTCACAACATAACAAAATATGAAAAAGTGAAAGGGTCTGAAGACTTTCCGAATGTATTGTATGAAGTCCTTCCCTCTGTCTTTATGTGCCACAGGAGATATTGACAGTGGTCTTTAAGAGGTTAAATATCCAGGAACAGAGACTTCTATGGTCTTAGTCACTAAAACATCAATTAAAGTCATGCAAAGGCTCCATCACTTCAGTGCCAGCACCAGGCCCACTTATGGCATTAGGTGAGATGAGAATCTCACTCAGGCATCAGCCGACCTGCCTCTCAGAGATGGCAGTTTGCGGCAGGGCACTGGAGCCTTTGGCTCCTGTTCCCGCCATTCAGCCTATGAGGCAGTAGAGTAACGCAGGCAGTCGTGGCAAAAGGCCTGTGACCTGCCTCGCAGACAGCAGCAGAGAATGGGACACAGGTGAGTATTTTTTTTCAAATATATGCAGTGTACTATTGGGGTGGGGACACTAATATTATTATTAAAATCTGGGTCATTATACTACATGGAGAAGAGCAATATATATATATATATATATATATATATATATATATATATATATATAGGGGTATTGTACTACAGGGGGAAAGCATTATATACAAGACCACTGCAGGGGACATTATACTATGGGATCACTATTGGGGTGAGCATTATATACACTACCACTACATGGGGGACATTATACTTCCAGGAGGAAAAGGGTCTGATGAGAGTGTTACAAGGGGCATTATGGGGGTCGTTATAATACAGGAGGACTATAGGGGGGTTATAATACAGGCCAGACAACTACAGGGAGCATTATAATATAGACTGAATTATAGTACAGAAGGCACTACAGAGCGCCATTATAATACAGGCCAGACAACTACAGGGAGCATTATAATATAGACTGAATTATAGTACAGAAGGCACTACAGAGCGCCATTATAATACAGGCCAGACGAATACAGTGGGCATCATAATACAGAGTGCATTATAACACAGAAAGTAATACAGGGGGCACATTATAATACAGGCTGAAGAAATATAGGGGTATTATAATACAGGGGGAACTATAAAAATGGATACTACAGGGGATGCATTACACATTCTGGCACTTAAGGGTGCATTATAATACAGGGTACAATACAGAGGGTCGTTATAACCACACAGGGCATTGCATCTGGCCTTTATAATACTGGGGCTACTACAGGGTTTTTGACACGGGGAGGGGGCACCATATCAATCTTCTCCTCAGGCAGCAGAAAGGACCTTGAAAAAAACAAAACAAATAAGCCTCAAAAAACAATATTACACAGCCTGCTCCAAATGAACAACAACCTATACAAAAAACCTATAACAACGAAAAAGTAATCAGGACTCAGAATCTGGTAAATAAAAGATATTATATTCTTTATTGCAGCATATATAAATAAATATGAAGACATAAATCATGTAAAATATGGACAAAACATCAAGATCTGGAACAATGTCCACAAACGCCATACTCAGTATGGATCCCATAGCACCCACATAGCTCTCACAAAAGATGGAAATACATGTACATAGCACAGAGTAGGTAAGCCTGTACCAATCCAAATAATATCAGGAAATAATGATATCAAATCTACATAGCAAAACTAATGCTACAGAGGTGATAACATACCAACTCAAAGGGTTAACCACCCCTAAGTCGTTGTAGGACCAGGAGAAAAATAAAGGAAAAAAAAAACAAATAAATATAATAAAAACTGAGGTCAGGACAATAACCAAAGCAAAAATGGCCTGCACAATCATATACTATAGTATGCTACTAAGGTAGACACCACAATTAGAACATAATACCAATACATAATATGGTGCAAAGAAGGACTGACCGGTTATTTCTGAAATAACTGCAAAAATGTATGAAATGATAAAAGTCAGCTTCAGATAAGGTTTCTATATGCTGGGCTTAATAGACTTAGCTTAGGCTGACTCCTGTTATTAAAGAAGAACTCCCACAAAAAAAATTATTCCATGTCTTGCTAGAAATGTACATGATGTAATCTGTAGTGAATGTCATTTTTTTACTAGTACAAGGAGTTATATCTCCTTGATGTTTCTCATGTGTGTCATGTGACTAGGAATCAGACCCACCAACTCACACAGCATCTTATGTGTAGACAGGAAGTCTAATTCTCTATGTATTCCTATGGGAGCCTCACTTTCAGTCTCATAGGAATGAATAGAGCAGTAACTGGCTTCCTGTCCTGGGTCAGTTGGAGGTCAGGGAGTTGGTCATATGACACAGCTACAATAAGAAGAGAGTGGATAACTCGCAATTGCAGTCTCTGAAAAGAAGATTGCTTTCACTACAGATTATATTATGCACCTTTCTAACAGGTCAGAGAATAAAAATTTTTGCGGGAGTTCTTCTTTAAATATAGATAATTAGAGAATCATCAGACTGTATAGAAATACTGGCCAAAGAATTTAAAAAAGGTAATTAGAAAAGAGTATAAGGAATTAGATAAGAGCTAAAAGGCACATCATATGATACAATAAGGCATTGATTTGTGAGATGTTTCTCAATTCCACCGTACACAATTTCTATGGCTCCTCTCTTTGATTGTATAATACTGGTCATTCACAGTGTGATACTCCATTTCAATGTGTTTATTGAGCTGTGTCCGGTGAGCTATTGAGCATTTCTGACAATCATGATTGTATCCTCATAAAAGTAATATATAAAGTGTTTCCCCACAACTGGAAGTCCGTTATAATGTGAGTGTTTTAACTCTTTATAGCTTTCCATGTAAGACAAGTATCTCACATTCATTAACGTTTTCCAAGCACCCTGGAATTAGAATTTCCGAACCGAATCACCCTCACTAGTAAAACTTTCTTATTTGCCAGTGAAAAGTCTTGTGTTAAGGTAGCCTCACACATTAGACAAATTCTGGCTGAACCTATCTATTTTGGCAGGAAATGCTGACAGTCTAAGGCTGCATTTAGATCTTCCGGCAGTATTTATGCCGGAAAGAGGGCAGATCACTGCCGAGTCCCATTATAATCAATAGAATCTGGCGGTGAACTGTTAAATCCGGCAATGCCGTATCCGGTGAACGTTGACCAGCTGTTCTAAAGTAATAACTGGAATGGATGGACTACAGTAACCAGAAAGATTATTAAAATTAGTGTTATTCACTTTAGAAAAAAGACAACTGAGGGGAGATTTAATAACTACAGTATGTATAAATATATGAGGGGTCAGTACAGAGATCTCTCCCATGATCCATTTATCCCCAGGACTGTGACTGTGACGAGGGGACATCCTCTGTGTCTGGAGAAAAGAAGGTTTGTACACAAACACAGAAGAGGATTCTTTACAGTAAGAGCAGTGAGACTATGGAACTCTCTGTCTGAGGAGGTATTAATGGTAAATTCACTAAAAGAGTTCAAGAGGGGCCTGGATGTATTTCTGGAGGGTAATAATATTATAGGTTATAGTTACTAGAGTGGGGTCTTTGATCCAGGGAGTTATTCTGATTGCCTGATTGGAGTCGGGAAGGAATTTTTTCCCCCTAAAATGAGGAAAATAGGCTTCTGGATCAACTTGCAGGATAACAGGCTGAACAGGATGGACGCATGTCTTTTTTCAGCCTTACAAACTATGTTACTATCTTACTAAATTAATGTATCCTAATGTATATAAGGTGTCCTGACTGTTCCCGGATGGTAAAGGATTTTAACACGCGCAATCCACTGGAGGGAATCTGCCACCAGAAGTACTGTATCTGATGACAGCTTCTATTCATGTCCCAATTGGGAACACTTCCACACTCAGCTGTGTGTATGTCTAACAGCTGATGTCTGACAGTTATTCAAAGTACATGGTAAGTCTTCGAGTTCTGTTTGTGCCCATTTATTAGCCAAACTTTTCTAAATATAGGATGACATTTATGAAGGCTGTTATGCCAGTTTTGTGGCATTAAATTGTATGTTTCAGAACACGTGACAGTTTGTGCAAAGTTTTGGCTTTCTATGCAACTTTCAATTGCATGCATCAAATCCACAGCTTTGTACAGTACCCGCAAAGTGGATGAGAATGTCAGAGTTCTCATTCATATGCTGTGTAAAAATTGCAGCAGGAAAGCTGCAGTTTTGCAAATTTTAAATCCTAAATTAATACAGCAGATTTTTCTCGCAGATTTCACCTTTTCCAATGGAGAGGGTGAAAAAATGTTGGCTTTCCCACTGCAAAAACAATTTATATGCAATACATACGGTTTTGTTGTGGATTTTCATGCATTTTTTTTTCTGCAGATATGCAACAAAAACCACAGCAGATTTTTCCGTCACTTGTGAACCCAGCCTAAAGGTGTATTTATGATGTGCGACACTGGTGAATACTGCACAAAATTTTGCAGCCAGTTGCAGTGTACCGTATGTCAGGTAAACCCCTGGCGTACAACCGCTTAAGGCAGAAAAACCACATTACCCGTGCACCATCTCATAAATCTCAAGAAACCAAAGGCAGACATAAGAAACAGAAAAAAAAAACTGCGCAAATGAAAAATATCCGCCATAGTAATTTTGACAGGTCCATATGTTTTCCTATAATATTTATACCTTATGATTAGGGATGAGCGAACTTTTGAAAAGTTCAGTTCGCTTCAATTCGGCGAACTTTCATGAAGTTCAGATTCGTACGAACCGAACCTAAAACGAACCTTGCTATAACGGCTGAATAATAGCTGCTAAAATAATGGGAGTCTGATAGGGTACAGTTTTGTTTACTTGCAGTTGCTATTACAATGAAAAAAGTGGAAAAAAATCCAAGTGACTTCAACAACAGCGACGCAAAATATACGCATATTTGAGAATTTACACTAATGCGTACGCTAATGCGAACATTCCCGCACAAATAACGAACATACAGTGTAGCGTTGTCAAAGGTACGCTACTTAACAGAATATGTACGCATTAGCGTACTCATACACTGCGTCTGCGAACATTCCTACTCAAGTAACGAACATACAGTGTAGCGTTGTCAATTGTACGCTATTTAACTGAATATGTACGCATTAGCGTATGCATACACTGCGTCTGCGAACATTCCTACTCAAGTAACGAACATACAGTGTAGCGTTGTCAAAGGTACGCTACTTAACTGAATACGTACACATTAGTGTACAAATCTTTAACGTACTATTCGTACATACGTACGCACGCACGACGTAGAAGCATAGACTCCACCCCTTTTACTCCTCCTCCCTCTCGAGATCCGGTCAGCGCGAGAGAAGACGCAAGAAAGATGGCGTCTCGCCAACGTGGCCCTGACTGGGGAGGAATGGTTTGGGGCACTGACCCCTATGAGCCTACAGAAAAGCCCGAAGAAATATATTGGGAACAATGGAACCGGGACTCCCGGCCCAAGAAGCCGCAAGAGACACCCGCCGCGCCGGCTGGTGCGGTGGAAGCGGCTGCAGCTCCCGCTCCGCCGCCCCGGAAGAGAGATTATTTGCTGAGGCAGAACCCCATGGTTCCCGAAGCAGTGACCGCAAAGGCCCTCACCCTCTGGGAGTACAAGAGACACGTGGAGGAGTGGGTGGTGCAGGTCTTAGAACACCCCCGTACCGGAGATCCCGTACTGGAGAGAAGACGGGGCACCGTGCTATGGTTCAGCGTGGAGAGAGGCGTAGGTTTTATCACCGATGAAGAAACCGCCGAGGAATTCTACGTGAATCACAGGTCGGTGAAGAGGACATATCTACCTCGGAGTCGTCATAATTTACATCACGGGGACTATGTAATCTATACCCCGATGAAGTCCCTCCAGGGGCCGTTTGCAACAGGCGTGAAGGTATTGACCCATCCAGCGAGGCCTGCCTGGCCCCCGGAAAGGTGGGAAGAAGAGTCAGCGGACAGCACAGAGCCGTATCGCTTACCTGCTGCTGATGCCCCGCAGGCAAAAGAAGAGCCTACCCATCAGCCGGAACCCCTGATCCCAGGTCTACTGCATCCACCTACAATGCAGGTGGGAGAGTTGGTCACCTCCACCTTCAACTTTCAGCCCACTGTGGTACATGCCAGACTACCCTGGCAAATCGAAGCCGCCATGAGCGCCGCCCGTGGGATACTCCTACAAGAACCCCTACAGCCGGAGTGTCTGACCCCCGTCGTACCGGCAAGAGGATCCGGCCAGGAGGCGAAGGTAGGAGAGGCTTCCGCATCAGCATGCAGGACCCCCAAACTGGTCCCATCACTGAGAGGACGCCGGGGAATGGCTGCCGCTTATCGGGCAGCTTATCAGAGGCAGGAGCACCCTCTAATGTCCTTCAGCTCGAGTAGTAGCGAGGAGGACTGGCAGGCCTTCCAATAGTGGGAGCCTGCACTCAAGTACTGCCAAATAACTCCAGGACTAATGGGAGCCACCCCGTGGACTGAGCCTGAAAGGGTGAGAACCTGATTGGCTGTGTTTTAGTTGTTTATGTTGCCCTGTTTTGAGCTCATCTGGAAGGACACGTGTGGCTGGACTCCCCCCATCTGCAATAATCCAAGTTGCGCCATGTTTGCGCACCACATCCTTTTTCCCCCCTTTTCAGGTTGTTGGGAAATCACTTTTAAAACGGTTTGTCAAGAAACCTTTTCTGCTATTTATAACCTATTTTATTACCCATGTGGATTACAAATTTCAAGTCGAATTTGGGACTTTGTTCCTGTTCCAAGCCAAAGAAGAAGAAAAGATGGACTTGAATGTAACCACAGATATCCTATATTATGCCTTTATTATATTTGTACTTAAATGTTTGCACTAATGTTTTTATATTTCATGAACGTTCAAGAATATTGCCCATTGTGTGTGTTTCTTTGCAGGTACCACAATGTGTCCTAAATGCACTTTAATGTATGGTCACGCACTTAGCCAGATAGATAGCACCTTACTTGTCTCTACCTCAGATATATATGCTGCCTCTGAGGGCGTTTCACACTAACGGTTCATGGTAGCCAGGTGTCAGAGCCACAAGCAGTTTTCTCTTTATTCCTTCAGGGTTATCCTCGCTGCTATAGATGTGTCCGGAGAGAATAGTCTCTCCTTGGAACTATGGAAGGACGGGCAGCACCCCCCCCACTCCTAGTTCATTGTCCTTTATGTGTGTGGTTAGAGAGATCTTAATTCTCTCATTGGAACTATGGCAGGACTGGCAGATTCCTCCTCCTAGTTCACTGTGTCCTGAGGCCTCGAGCACCGCCTCCAGGAAAATAACTTGCAGCTACAGATAGACATCAAGGTGACAAAGCGTAAAGCATTATCAGGCTTTAGTGCTTGGAAGGGATTACAGAATAAGACCACTCTTCCGTTTGCGGGCTTATCATTTCACAATGGTGGGATTACAGAGTGAAGACACCCCCATGCTTTCTTTGGTATTTTATGGCCGAAATATTCTGAGTCAGTCCGAAATGGTTGCTTAGTGCAATTTACATAGGTTGTTCGTCTGCTGAGAGGGGATAACAGAGATCGGACACCCTACTCACAAGGCAGGAACGTACCAGCAGAGTAGCTCAATTGTCTATTTATGTATGTTATGCCATTTATATGTATCTATTTCATGCAGCACCTTGTATTCATTGGATTCTCTATAAGCTTTTCTATATCCTAATCCTGTATGCTAATCCTAAGCACAAGCAAGGACGGCTTGACTTTAAGTAAGGGAGAATGTAACACCCCAGAGTAGTGTTACAACTCTGCGTAACCAGCTTTTATCTGTGTGCTACTCTAGAAATGTAATTCTGTGCATTGATGTCATCACCAGCATTAATATGTATTATATTCCATGTTATGCAACTGTTTCTCATGTAATGTACCTGGTGTACCAGCAGGTGTCAGTAAATACTATGGCAGATTCAGATGTACATTCCTTAGTCCATTCTGACCCCCTCTGCTGGAGAGAAGTTAAGCTCTTCCAACTTCCTGCAGTGAGGAGGAAATGACAGTTTAGTCAGAGAGTTGTCCCCTGTACCCTGATCAGGGAGGACATGTGCAGGACAGCAGAGCACCTTCAGCTCTGCTGTACCCTAAAGACAGAGTAATATAGCCTGCAATAAGGCACAACAATAATACTCTCAAGGGAAGCCAGACTTAAGAGGTAACCTCAGTTTAGAACAGGAAGCCTGACACCTGAATTTCCAAGCATCTGCCAAGTATAAGCAATAAGCTGCACTTGCTGGACACCAAGTTGAAGGATGAACCTTATTCAAAGATAAATTAATAAAACTACGTTGGACCATTCCCACAAGTCTGCGCATCATTCCCACCTGACGACCCGCAATTACTACTACTAGTAATTTATTGCAGCCGGAGCCACCGCCTGGGGCCTGTCCGTCTCACGAGGTAGGAACACCGTGACAATCCCACCGAAGACTTGAGTGGCCTAAATACCCCTTGGCACTCCTACCACTGGGACATAAAGGAAAATCACCTTAGAGGGCCCTGGAGGGGAAAAGGGTCATTATGATTATTATGACATTATGACATTATGATTGAGTGCCTGCTGGTGAACAGACCCTTGAAAACATTATGGTTGAAGACCTGGTGGTGAACAGACCCTAAAACATTATTTTTGAGGGACTGGTGGTGAACAGACCCTTGAAAACATTATTGTAGAAGGCCTGGTGGTGAACAGACCCTTGAAAACATTTTTGAGGGACCGGTGGTGAACAGACCCTTGAAAACATTATGGTAGAAGGCCTGGTGTGGAACAGACCATTGAAAACATTTTTGATGGCCTGGTGGTGAACCAGTAGGGTTAAGAAGAGACAAGTTGAGGAGGAGGAGGAGGCAGCACTTGATTGCACCCAGTATGTTTCCAAATAGACAATTGACGGTGGGGGCATTAGTAGGAGCAGTATTCTTTTGGACCCAGAAGGGTCTAGTACAGAGAACTGAAGTTGGAAGCTAAGAATATGCACGCTTGTAAAAATCACTTTTTATACATGACAAAATGTTGATGTAGAGTTCAGCACAGGACAGTCAACGTTAAAAAAAACCCTCTAACATTACAGCTAGTCTAGTAGGATACGGATACGGTTAAATAGACAGAAAACCTCACCCACAGAATCCATGAGGTGAAGAAAGGACATTTAAAAAGGCACAGATTCAAGAAGGCTTTATGCCAGTTCCATTATCCAAAAATACGTGTCCAATTTTCATGAAATGGACACCTCACTGGCATTCGCTTTACAAATTGACAAAATATCAAATTTGTCAAATTGAAAAATAGACAAAATGTCAAAAATTGACAAATTGACAAAATGTCGGCGAGGTCAGGCACTTCCGGAGCTGTGTGGGTGACGTCACACATCTTGTTTTTCACAGAAAACCAGGATACAAGGGATTATAGGAGTAATAATCCCTTGTATCCTGGTCTATTCTGTGAAAAAAGTAGTTTTGCGTCGCCGTTTTTTTTTTTCCAGATTCGTCACGATTCTGTTAAAAAAAGGGTTTGGTTCGCTCAAAATAACGGCGACACAAAATATACGCATATTTGAGAATGTACACTAATGCGTACGCCAATGCGTGTACACATTAGTGAACATTCTCAAATATGCGTATATTTAGGTTATGGAATATGGCATATTCCATACCCTAAATATACGCATATTTAAGAATGTTCGCTAATGAGTACGCATTTTATGAATTAATACGCATTAGTATACATTCTCAATAAATATGCGTATATTTTGCGTCGCCGTTATTTTAACCAGATTCGTTACGAACTTTCTCAAAATTCGGTTCGGTGACGAACCGAACTTTTGGGAAAGTTCGTAACGAATCTGGTTCGTTACGGTTTGGTTCGCTCATCCCTACTTATGATCTATTACCTTCATTCATAAATCATAAATATATGAAACATATCTTACTAGTGCTCATCTTTATCTCTTTCCAGCAGCCTATACTTCCATCCCTTTTCCATGATGTAAAGATTTGTTTCATGAATCAGGAAACTGAGGACCTGTTTTTCAGGATAGGTTATCAATATCATATTGGTGGGGGCTGATCCTTGGCAACCCTACCGATCAGGTGTTTGCAGGGCCTGCAGCTTTTGTGTGAGTGCTGAAAACTCTTCATTGGTTTCATTGGGCTGTCCAGAAGCATATCATCTACTTAGTGGAAGTAGTGCAGGAAATTTCAGTTTCATCCCATTCATACGGATGGGGAAAGCTCCAATACCCTGCACTTCATCAATTTCAGCGATCAGACCTCACAGATCAAAAAAATGATATCTGAGGACAGGTCATCAATATCATGAGCCCAGAAAACCCCTTTAAAGTGTAATTGCTGTTCTATTTTTATTTGTGTAATGTATAGGGGCAGTGATACTGACCATTTTTGTAATATACTTTAATTACTGAAATCATACATTTCCATTAGAAAAATAGCTCTAAAGTAGCCCATTTTGAGCCTTAGCATCTCTCCTCTGTCTTCTGTACATAACACAGTCAGTGTTAGCAAGTCTCCACTGTTATGTACAGAAGACAGAGGAGCGTTGCTAAGGCTCAAAATGGGCCACTTTAAAGCTATTTTTCTAATAGAAATGTATGATTTCAGTAATGAAAGTATATTACAAAAATGGTCAGTATCACTGCCCCTATACATTAGGTTTCAACATCACTGCCAATACACATTACACAAATAAAAATAGAATGGCAGTTACACTTTAAGGTTTTCTTTAAATGTTCAGAAACCATCTTAATCCACCAAAACAATTTCTAAATACAAGACTGGGAGGAAAATGAAGCTGCAGATGCTTACCTATAGAAATAGCAAAAAAGGGATGAGTAGCGGTGGAAATGAGTACAGAGGAAGCATGAATGGAAAACAAAATATATTACAGAATCCAGCAAAGGAACGAGACCCAAAATATGCAGTCTGGCCATGCAATATCTGGCTCCACTATACAATCAACAACAGCCTAAGCAATGATTACGATTATTACTGTTTTGTTATAATAGGTCGGCTGTTATGATTTTTTTTCCAGAAGTGTCTCTCATCGTTCCATAAAATGAAAAAAAGTCAATTTCTTTTATCCTTAATGTATTTTTCAAGTGCACCCTCATTTACACCAGTGCCACACATGTTTTTTTTTCTTTGTTTCCTTAACAGAAGAAACACTGATTGACATCAATGTTCAGCGTTTAATCAATATCACCATTAAGCAGGACGGCTTCTTTCAGTAAATAAACTGTAGTTTAGCTTTATTTTCCCCAGATCAATTTTAGTGTGTGTAATTCCTGCAGTCGACATTCACGTGAGGTCATAATTTACTGACTCGGCAGCAATAAATGAAGAGACATTCAGAATCAGGTTTATTTTTTCATTTGTGGAATGTATGTAGTTCTCTGTCGCAAATTAGTCTCTCATTTGTCAGTGTCTTGCAGAGCGAAAGATGTGGTTTTCCCATCAGTCCTGATCACACTGTGCAGTGCCAGCTACCATGCTGCTTTGACACTGAAAATATATTCAAGAATCCAGTCAGCTAGCAAGATTCCAGCAGTGCAGATGATTTGATTAGTTATTTAGTAACCGTTTATTTGATAAAACATATGCATATGGTTTTGTACCTATTTCTGGGATGAGTCTGTGAAGGCGGCAATGCCTGATGATCTGTAATGGCGTTGTCAAAGCTGACAGAAAACTCATGGGAAACAAATGAACATATATTAGGCACCTTTGGCTCAGGTTTTAGTTAAAAAAAACTTGCACTACCACTAGGATCTGCTGGTGCATGCACATTGCACATGGCATCTAGCAATTGCTAATGGAGTTGTTTTGTGACCCGTGACCTAGCAGTACCATGGCATTGACAGTAACATGTCATCAACTTCAGACCTTTCTGTGATTTGGATGCAAAATCTTAGCTTTAAAATCCAATCTCATCTCAAAAATAAGTTGTCTAACAGCAAGTTGCAGCCAAATCATGCAAATGAGTAGTTTCAATATCTGATATAAAGTTATGTTAATTAAATATTTCTATAATACAGGCATTTATGTGCATCGTACACAAGAAGTGCATTGGAACTACAGTATTAGAACTGTATCAGAAATTTAACCTATGTGTCCACCCTTACCCTTCTGTGAATTTTGCTAAGGACTTCACTTTCTCACAAAACAAATTCAATACCTTATCGTGACATGCTAGCAAAATCTTTCTCAGGCTGCAGTTCTTATGACCACCACTGGGTGGACACATATACACATATAGAATAAACATCCCCCAACAGAATAAAACAAAATCATGTTTATTGTTTCAAAGCTGGTCATCTCAACCACTCATCTCAGGACCTCTTAAAGGGAGTCTTTCACCCTTTTTTTCACCTATATAACTAACAGCAGTGCCCCACAGAAGATTGCATACACATCTCAGACATACCTGTGTGCACTTTGTGCCTGTATTATATGTCCAGAAAAAGCACTTTTATTCTGCAGGAAAACAGCTCCCAAGTGCCCAGCTGAAAGTGAAGCTAAAAACAGCTTTCTCTCCTAACTCAATTTCTAACAGCTATATCTTCTGATATACTGGATATAATGCTATGGTTCTGGTATCATTTGAAAGCTTGGAATGCCAGCGTTAAAAGAAGAGCAGAACTTTTTTTTTAATCTGCTACCAATCCCAAGATATGAGCAGCTAAAGCAGCCCTCCTCTCTTCAGTCTGGTTTGCAGCAGCAGCAGAGCTGGGCACTTGGGAGCTGTTTTCCTGCAGAATAAAAGTGCTTTTTCTGAACATGTAATACAGACACACAATGCACACAGGTATGTCTGGGATGTGTATGCAATCTTCTGTGGCGCAGTGCTCTTAGTTATATTGGGGAAAAACAGGTGAAAGACTCTCTTTAAGCTAGGAGGAAAGATAAAGCATTTGTGTTTGATCAAAACTTATATGCTTCTATTATAGAATTCCTGATAATTGAATTATCAGTCAGAAATCACTGTGTTGGAAGATAGAAATAATTATTATATTTACAGAATTAACAGAAATATAGCACAAAATCCAAAAACTTGACTAGCTCATCAGATGCATTGGCATATAGGAAATGAGTGTTGGCCGTCCTATAAACACAGAGACCCTTAACCCTTTTATGAGTTGGTGATTTTTCATTTTTTTTTCATTTTTGTTTTTTTACTGTCAGCCTCCCCAAAGCCATACCTTTTTCATTTTTCCACTCACATAATGCCCATATGAGGGCTTGCTTTTTGTGGGACAAGTCGTTTGGCACCATTTACATTTGCATACAAGAGTGTGCGAAGCGGGGAAAAAAATTAAAATAGGGTGAAATAATAAAAAGACCACACAATTATGCCACAGTTCTGTAAACTGATCTGTATTTCTTGTGTTTTAATATTGAAAAAAATAAAAACTTTGGAAAAGATTTTTTTTCTTTGCATCGCATATTCTCACCCCCATAATTTTTATTTTTATTTATGTGAATGGAGCTGTGTGAGGGATTATTTTTTGCAGGGCAATGTGGACTTTTCATTGATACCATTTTTAGTGTGTATGATCACTCAATGTTTTGTGGTAGGTGGAGTGAACAAAGAATAGCGAATTGGCCATTTTGACTTTTTTCCCCCTTTCATCCTTTGCCATATGGAATAAATATTTTTTTTTAAATATCACAGGTGTTTTCCCAAACAGTGATGACCATGATGTTCATTTTTTAAAATTGTTTATGTATTTTTTAAGTTGGGGAAAGGAGGGTGATTTTGACATAAAACTTTTTTTTACTTCCCTAGGGAACTTGAACAAGCAATCATTAGATTGCTTCTCTCATAGACTCTAATGCATTAGCATTGGAGTCTATAAGAATATCACTGTGTTTCATGGAGCCCTATTACAGGCAGGGGCTCCATAAGGACCTATATGTGGCAACTTCAGATCATTCAGGAGGACAGAGACTGTCTCACATACCAACCAGCTCCCCCAATCCTCTCTAGCAGGAGCCAGTGCAGTGCTGTTTTACATTTCCTTGGGGTACAGATCAATTCATCATTAAAATAGCTAGTTAGTGAGTGGCCCCTTTTTTCCATAGTAGCAGAAATGTAATGATGCCTATTACAATAAGGAATTCTATGGTCACCCTCCCTGGCATGAAATAGCTTCATACAGGCTTCAACTGCACTGCATATGTAGATAAGGTAGATGTTTAATTTTCAGTTTTTTTCCCTTTAGCTGAAGAGTTTATCTTATATTTTTTTGCCAACTGTTTCCTTACATCAAAGAATTTCAAAATTGCTAAAATTCTACGAGTCTGCCAAAAATGTATAGTGCACAATATTTTTGAAGTGTAAAGCTTGAGTTTGTTAGGAAAAGGTCATGTTGAACACATACAAAAAAATCACATTTGATGGCACACAAAGACGAGATATACAGGTCTTTGTTCTTTACCCTTTGTAATTATCACAAAACGCCCACACAGCCTGAAACAATAAAAACTGAAAACATAGAAGTTGCTGGAAGAATTACAGATATTTAAAAATTACATGATGGGAATGTTTTGCACAAGACAAAATCAAGAAGAATTGTATGTTCTCCTTTAACTATTTAATTGATCAAAAACTGAACTGAATGATAATAATATTTCATTATTGTCAGGATAGAAAGCTATTCTTAATCATACTAGACGTCCATTAATGTTGATTGCCAACATTTTCACATTCATTAAAATTTCTATTTACACCACCTAGCATGTGGAGTGATAGATGTCCATGTATGCAGGTGACATCATTCAGATTTCATAGACGAACAATTTTTGAATACTTGTTGTTACCAGTCCTTCCCCCTATTTGCACAAAGCTTTTAGTATGTTACTTCCATTTTAATCACTACCTGTACAGTAAATGCATTATGCATTTGAACACACAATGGGGCTTTACAAAATGTGTTTTTTGAGGAATACTAATCATGTCTAATGATAATCGTTGCGTGTAAATCACTGAAAGCAATCGTTTCCAATTGGTGATAATTGCTGCCATTGCATTAGAAATCTAATGCACTAAAACATTTTGGTAGTTGTTTCATGTGAATATGGTGGCATTACTGACAGCGGATATGGACCCACTGTGCCAACCAACAGGTTTCACTTTGGGCTAGTACTAAAGATGTTATCCTGGCAATCTCCTGGTTATCCTCATTTAACCCCATACTGGGGGGTTCACTACAGACGAGCCACCAGGTCACTACTTCTTGGAATAGTCCTGATGTGGTGGGCTGCTGACTCCTGGTGCAAAGCACTGAGACATCAGGCAATATTCGTAGTCAGAAAACAGCCAGAGCTCAGGACAGGCAAAGTTTTTGCAAATCTGTGAAACTAATCTAAGGTCAGGCCAGGCAGCAAAGGGTCAGTATAGTAAACAGGCAGTGGTCAGGTCAGGAGTGGAGGGTCAGAATTAGTACTCATTCAGAGTTCAGTACATGGACACACAGGCATGAACAGCAAACTTTCACTTGGAACTAGCAAGCTAGAACAACCTAAAGCTAACCTAAGAATGTGCCTTAACGGGGTTTTGCCACAATACACATTCTACATGATTCATACCTGCACCTGGATCTGAGTTATCTTGTGACTGCATATAATTAAAAATTTGGTACTGCCACTGAACTATTAAAAAATGTGTTTGTATAGCACCACTTACTGTTTGTTCTTTTCTTTATTTTGTGTCCACCTCACAAATCTTTAACTGCTACCAAGCATATTTTCTATCAAGCTGTGGCAGTTACAGGAAAAGAGCTACAGCAGAAAGAACTTCAAGCCTGAAAAGAATCTAGCAGAACAATTGGAGCAATAAATGGGAAGATCTCTGTATCCATGTGAGGTACAGGGCTGGTTCTAGCTTTGTTAGAAAGAGGTTTCCATGTACTATATGATGTCTGATTTTCATTTTTTACATCAATAATGGGATAACCTCTTTAAATACCCTGAGACAGTCCGACATAGACTGGTGAAGAAGTAGGGCATGTGCATTGGCCATTGAAGAGCTAGGAAGTGTGCACAACCTATGGGCGGGGAGAAAAGACTGGTCAGTGAAGTAGACATTGGAGCTGGGCCCACTGTGGGTGAGGATGAGGAGGGACAGTGATCCAGGCCGCAGGACAGGAAAAAAGTCATGAGTAAGGCAGCATCTGTTTCTGCCTGGGAGAGTGGAGCAGCGATGGGAATGGGATGCCATACTAAGAGGGGGGCAAGGAACAGCCAAAGAACTCAATGTGCCTACTTTAAATTTCTATTTTTATCTTAAAAAGTCAAATTTCCATAGATTTCTTTATCTAGCTTCTATAGTTATCTTAAATCACAAGTGATGAAAATCTCTTATCTGTCTGAAACTATACCTCACTTGGCAAGCTGTCATGTTAACTTTTTTAAATTTTTGTTGAACAATAATTATTAGAGATGAGCGAGTAGTGTTCGATCGAGCTGGTATTCGATCGAATACTACGCTATTCGGCGCACTCGATTTCGTTCGAGTATAACGGCGATGGCGCACTTAGAATTCGTTTCCCCTCCCACCTTCCCTGGCGCTCTTTTTCCACCAATCACCATGCAGGGGGGGTATGACAGGCACGCTGAGCACGCTGGCAGCGCGAAAACGGCGTCTACATGGATTGGCTGGAAAAACCATGTGACCTCGAATATTAAAAACTCAGCTCTTCCTGCTCGTACGCATATGCTGCGTGAACTTAGTCAGGGACAGAGGCTGGAGAAGGGAGAGACAGGTTTTAGCTGTTGGACAGGCAGGAGCGTGATTAAAAGCCCTTATCAGGGCTACTATAGTGCAGTACAGTGATAGCTTTACTACAATATAGACTTTACAGAGAACGGCTGCTGTATTCAGGGATAGCTGCTGGAGTAGGGACAGAGAGAGGCATTAGTGGTGTATTAGGTGCTCTGCTACATACCAAACTATATTTGGCACTACTGCTGTGTACCTTGAACTATAAAATATATAGGCCTTATAATTGGCAACTGTACTGTGCGTTCTCTTGCAAACTAATTTAAATACCTGGTGTTAATACCCACCGTCTGAACAGTTAGTACACGGCTGTGTACCTTGAACTATAAAATATATAGGCCTTATAATTGGCAACTGTACTGTGCGTTCTCTTGCAAACTAATTTAAATACCTGGTGTTAATACCCACCGTCTGAACAGTTAGTACACGGCTGTGTACCTTGAACTATAAAATATATAGGCCTTATAATTGGCAACTGTACTGTGCGTTCTCTTGCAAAATAATTTAAATACCTGTTGTTAATACCCACCGTCTGAACAGTTAGTACACGGCTGTGTACCTTGAAACTATAAAATATATAGGCCTTATAATTGGCAACTGTACTGTGCGTTCTCTTGCAAACTAATTTAAATACCTGGTGTTAATACACACCGTCTGAATAGTTAGTACACGGCTGTGTACCTTGAACTATAAAATATATAGGCCTTATAATTGGCAACTGTACTGTGCGTTCTCTTGCAAACTAATTTAAATACCTGGTGTTAATACCCACCGTCTGAACAGTTAGTACACGGCTGTGTACCTTGAACTATAAAATATATAGGCCTTATAATTGGCAACTGTACTGTGCGTTCTCTTGCAAACTAATTTAAATACCTGGTGTTAATACCCACCGTCTGAACAGTTAGTACACGGCTGTGTACCTTGAACTATAAAATATATAGGCCTTATAATTGGCAACTGTACTGTGCGTTCTCTTGCAAACTAATTTAAATACCTGGTGTTAATACCCACCGTCTGAACAGTTAGTACACGGCTGTGTACCTTGAACTATAAAATATATAGGCCTTATAATTGGCAACTGTACTGTGCGTTCTCTTGCAAACTAATTTAAATACCTGGTGTTAATACCCACCGTATGAACAGTTAGTACATGGCTGTGTACCTTGAACTATAAAATATTTAGGCCTTATAATTGGCAACTGTACTGTGCGTTCTCTTGCAAACTAATTTAAATACCTGGTGTTAATACCCACCGTCTGAACAGTTAGTACACGGCTGTGTACCTTGAACTATAAAATATATAGGCATTATAATTGGCAACTGTATTGTGCGTTCTCTTGCAAAATAATTTCACGGCTGTGAAGGCAAAATATTGTAACCAAAAAAAAATAAAATGCGGAGGGGGGCTAGCGGAATAGGACGTGGACGAGGACGGGGGCGCGGAAATGCTGTTGGGGGCCTTGTTGAAGCCAGTGGGGATACAATGCGTGCTGGTGAGGGTCAGCCAGGATCCCGCTCATCCAGAATCCCTGCCTTTATGGGACAGTTAAGCAGGGGGCGGGTTACACCGCTGTTGAGGCCTGAGCAGGTTGAACAGGTGGTGCAATGGATAGCCGATAGCGCTTCCACACAGTTGTCCACCAGCCAGTCATCCACACAGTCTCACTATGACCCTCCTTCCTCCACACCTGGCCAACAGAGTCATCCCACCATTGACCCCTCCCAGGAGCTCTTTTCGGGTCCTTTTTCAGATGTGCCGGAAGAATCCCAGGAGCTAGCAGAGGAATTTGTTTGTAGTAATGCCCAAACACTTGAGTTTTCGCCATCTCCTGCTGATGTGGACCCTGAGCCAGCATCTGTTATCATGAGCGATGATGATGATGAGACGCAGTTGCCATCAAGGGAGGCTGTTGGAATGTCCAGTGGGCAGCAGGAGGAGCAGAGTGAGGAAGTGGAAGAGGAGGTGGTGGATGACGAAATGACCGACCCCACTTGGCCAGGGGTGATGTCCAGCGAGGAAAGCAGTGGAGAGGTGGTGGTCTGCGCAGCACCGAAAAAGGCAGCAAGAGGCAGAGGGATGTCCAGAGGCAGAGGGATGTCCACAGGCAGAGGGATGTCCATAGGCAGAGGACAGTCCAGACAGAGAAGTGAGGCCACAGCCAGCAGGGCCGAAGCTGTTCCCGGCAGCGGGCAGTCGCGCGAAGCTCCCCCATCGAGGCCTCGTACTTCTGTGGTGTGGAGATTTTTTAATGTTTGTGCAGATGACAAACTGAGCGCGGTTTGCACACTCTGCCACTCAAAACTGAGTAGGGGCTCTGAGAAGAGCAATATGACCACCTCAGGCATGCGGCGTCACTTGGAATTCAAGCACTGGGCTGAGTGGGAGAGAGCAAACGCAATACAACCTGCGCCCGGTCTTGCTGCCACTGCCTCTTCCCCTTTGTTGTGTGCTGCCACTGCGGTCCAGACCTCCAGCCAGGACACCTCCACATCTGCCTCTGCCTCGGCTACTTTGGGGCCTTCTCCTTCAGCCTCCCCTTCCCCCGCCTCTTCGCCTGCACCTTCACACTCCTCGTCCCAACAACTGTCCTTCTCGCAGGCGTTCGACCGTAGGCGGAAGTACACCTCGAGTCACCCCCAAGCCCAAGCCTTAAACTGCCACATCTCCAAACTGCTGGCCCTGGAGATGTTGCCGTTTAGGCTTGTGGAGACGCAGGCCTTCCGCGACCTGATGGCGGCTGCTGCACCTCGCTATTCCGTCCCCAGCCGCCACTACTTTTCCCGGAGTGCCGTCCCCGCCCTGCACCAGCACGTGTCGCGTAACATCAGGCGGGCCCTGAGGTACGCAGTCAGCGCAAAGGTCCACTTGACCACCGACTCGTGGACAAGCGCTTGCGGCCAGGGACGATACATTTCTTTGACGGCACACTGGGTGAATGTTGTGGAAGCGGGGACGGGGGTTGCAAACAGAGACGGCCTACCTACCACCCCCGCCCAAGATTGCCAGCACGGGTTCTGATACACCCCCTCCTCTTCCTCCTCCTCCTCCTCTGCCTTAACATCGCCCTCAGCCGCTAGCTGGAAGCGTTGCAGCACTGGCGCGGGGAGACGTCAGCAGGCGGTGCTTAAGCTCATCAGCTTGGGCGACGGGAAGCACAGCGCCCCAGAAGTGAGGGACGCCATATTGCAGCAGACGGAGATGTGGCTGTCGCCGCTGCAGCTAGGACCAGGCATGGTCGTGTGCGATAACGGCCGTAACCTGGTGGCGGCTCTGGAGCTTGCCGAACTCAATCACGTACCATGCCTGGCCCACGTTTTTAATCTGGTAGTCCAAAAATTTCTAAAGACTTACCCCAACCTGGCAGAGCTACTGGTGAAAGTGCGGCGCTTGTGCGCTCACTTTCGGAAGTCAACTGTAGCTGCTGCTAGCTTAAAAAAACTCCAGCAACGCCTCCATTTGCCTGAACATCGGCTGTTGTGCGACCTGCCGACTCGCTGGAATTCCACCTATTCCATGTTGGCCAGGGTGTGTGAGCAGCAGAGAGCATTGATGGAGTACCAGATTATGAATCCACGCGTGCCTCCAACTCAGCTCCCTCAGTTTGCCAACCATGAGTGGCCATGGATGGCAGACATATGCGATGTACTGCGTATCTTTGAGGAGTCCACCAAGAAGGTCAGCAGCGAGGACGCTATAGTGAGCGTAACCATCCCGCTCCTATGCGTCCTTAAAGAATCGCTCATCGCAATAAGGGAGAACGCATTGCACGCAGAGGAGACGGGGGTAGGAGGAGACGCAACGGAGCTACACAGTCAGACCACACTTTTGTCTGCTTCTCGGTGGCAGTTGCAGGAGGAGGAGGATGAGGAGGAGGAGGACGACGTGGAGGTGGCTGTGGAAGAGGAGGAGGATGCTGGCGGCGAGGGTAGCAGTCAGGCTGTGTGCGTCCCGTTGGTTCAGAGCGGATGAGGCGGAGAGGAGGCGGAAGAGGAGGAAATGGCAAGTGATCCTTCTGGTGGGGGCAGTGACGTCATGCCTATTCAGAGTCTGGCACACATGGCTGACTTCATGCTGGGCTGCTTTTCCCGGGACACACGTGTTGTCCGGATAGTGGAGAACAAACTGTACTGGGTCTTTGCAATCCTGGACCCCCGGTATAAAGATAACGTCTCCTCTTTTATTCCGGTAGAGGAGAGGACAAATCGATTGCTGGAATACCAGAGGGAACTCGTGCAGAACATGATGGAGATTTTCCACCCACCATCGCTGGCGGCAGAGAGGAGAGGGTCTCCCAGAGTCCCTCAACATCAATCAGGCCCACAGCCACCAGGGGAACACTCTCCAAGGTGTGGGACACGTTCATGGCACCCCCTCGTGCAACTTCCATCACTGCGGGGCCCGCTATCAGCAGGAGGGACAAGTATCGGCGGATGATGCGGGAGTACCTGGCAGACCGTACCCCTGTCCTCCCCGATCCCTCGGCGTCCTACACTTACTGGGTCTCCAAGTTGGACACGTGGCTGAAACTGTCCCTGTACGCCTTGGAGGTGCTTGCCTGCCCTGCCGCCAGCGTGCTATCAGAAAGGGTGTTCAGCGCAGCCGGGGGCATTATAACCGATAAGCGCAGCCGCCTGTCAACCGACAGTGCCGACAGGCTGACGCTAATCAAAATGAACAGCAAGTGGATTGACCCGGACTTTGCTTCTCCAACAGTGGAAAGCAGCCGAAAGTGAAGTGCCATCTGTATGAAGTGCCATTTCCTCCTCCACCTCCTCCTTAACCGCCGTAGAATTGCTCCGTAAATAAGAAAAATTTATATATTTATGGCTCACCTCTTGGGCCTCCACAAAATTTTTAAGAGGTCTCACCTCTTGGGCCTCCACAAAATGTTTAAGAGGTCTCACCTCTTGGGCCTCCACAAAATGTTTAAGAGGTCTCACCTCTTGGGCCTCCACATAATTTTTAAGAGGTCTCACCTCTTGGGCCTCCACATAATTTTTAAGAGGTCTCACCTCTTTAGCCTCCACACAATTTTTAAGACGTCTCACCTCTTGGGCCTCCACATAATTTGTAAGAGGTCTCACCTCTTGGGCCTCCACATAATTTTTAAGAGGTCTCACCTCTTGGGCCTCCACAGAATGTTTAAGAGGTCTCACCTCTTGGGCCTCCACAAAATGTTTAAGAGGTCTCACCTCTTGGGCCTCCACATAATTTTTAAGAGGTCTCACCTCTTGGGCCTCCACATAATTTTTAAGAGGTCTCACCTCTTTAGCCTCCACACAATTTTTAAGACGTCTCACCTCTTGGGCCTCCACATAATTTGTAAGAGGTCTCACCTCTTGGGCCTCTACATAATTTTTAAGAGGTCTCACCTCTTGGGCCTCCACAAAATGTTTAAGAGGTCTCACCTCTTGGGCCTCCACAAAATGTTTAAGAGGTCTCACCTCTTGGGCCTCCACAAATTTTAAGAGGTCACTCTTGGCCTCCACAAATTTTAAGAGGTCTCACCTCTTGGGCCTCCACATAATTTTAAGAGGTCTCACTTCTTGGGCCTTCACAAATTTTTAACAGGTCTCACCTCTTGGGCCTCCACAAAATTTTTAACAGGTCTCACCTCTTGGGCCTCCACATAATTTTATCAAGGTCTCACCTCTTGGGCCTCCACAAAATTTTTAACAGGTCTCACCTCTTGGGCCTCCACAAAATTTTTAACAGGTCTCACCTCTTTAGCCTCCACACAATTTTTAAGAGGTCTCACTCTTTGGCCTCCACATAATTTTTAAGAGGTCTCACCTCTTGGGCCTCCACATAATTTTTAAGAGGTCTCACCTCTTGGGCCTACAAACAATTTTTAAGAGGTCTCACCTCTTTAGCCTCCACAAATTTTTAAGACGTCTCACCTCTTGGGCCTCCACATAATTTGTAAGAGGTCTCACCTCTTGGGCCTCCACATAATTTTTAAGAGGTCTCACCTCTTGGGCTCCACAGAATGTTTAAGAGGTCTCACCTCTTGGGCCTCCACAAAATGTTTAAGAGGTCTCACCTCTTGGGCCTCCACAAAATGTTTAAGAGGTCTCACCTCTTGGGCCTCCACATAATTTTTAAGAGGTCTCACCTCTTGGGCCCTCCACATAATTTTTTAAGAAGGTCTCACCTCTTTAGCCTCCACACAATTTTTAAGACGTCTCACCTCTTGGGCCTCCACATAATTTGTAAGAGGTCTCACCTCTTGGGCCTCTACATAATTTTTAAGAGGTTTCCACCTCTTGGGGCCTCCAACAAAATGTTTAAGAGGTCTCACACTCTTGGCCTCCACAAAATGTTAAGGTTAAGGGTCACTCTTGGCCTCACATTTTTAACAGGTCTCACCTCTTGGGCCTCCACAAAATGGGCTAATTTTTAAGAGGTCTCACCCTCTTGGGCCTCCACAAAATTTTTAAAGGTCTCACCTCTTGGGCCTCCACAAAATTTTTAAGGAGGTCTCACCTCTTGGGCCTCCACAAATTTTTAAGAGGTCTCACCTCTTGGGCCTCCACAAAATTTTTAAGAGGTCTCACCTCTTGGGCCTCCACATAATTTTTAAGAGGTCTCACCTCTTTGGGCCTCCACAAAATTTTAAGAGGTCTCACTCTTGGGCCTCCCAAAATTTTTAAGAGGTCTCACCTCTTGGCCTCCACATAATTTTAAGAGGCCTCCCTCTACTCTTAGGCCTCACACAAAATTTTCCATGAGCCTCTGGCCAGCCCACGGCCTCTTCCTGCCTTTTGCGGTCCTACGCATCCCTCAACATCCCACTGCTTTACCTGCTAGACATGACACTGGGCCAGGTCGGGTCACTGACATCTCAAGCG
>ONZH01005170.1:0-35780 GCA_900303285.1 Rhinella marina | reverse complement strand
AAACATGCAACTGATCTTGTTTAGTTAAACAGTAGACATTCCAACGCTTTCAAGAGCAAATACCGAAACTTACAGCAATATGTTTTAGGGACAGAGAAAGAATAACTGATAGAAATTCGGGATGCCTGTGAATGCAGCCTAAAAATGAACAGTAAAAACAGTTTTTACTCGCGATGTTACCCTGACTTGATTCTTAACATGGATGTCTCCTCTGTTGCTTGGACTTGGCTGTCAAAGCCCTGGACTGGTCAGCTTTCAGACAAGACCGAAGTTGCATTTTCTAGCTGGCCTACCATGGAGGAGATCATCACCACAAAAGCAGTCCTCCCCCTCCAGCTAGCTACTTTCCACATTGCCTGAGCTGGACTCGGGCAAAACAGTTATCTGGTTAAAGTATGTTCTAAGTTACACTTCGTGTAGAGCAGCACATTTGTTATGCTAAAGGGGAACTCCAGGATTTAACAGTTGATGACCTATCCCTAGAATAGGTCATCAGTATCTGACTGGTGGGGGTCCGACCGATTAGCTATTCAGAAGTAACTCAGGTGGCAGAACTACAATAACCATATTCATCCACCGCAGAATGGACAGAACTGTGGAGTTCTGGTGTCGGAGCTAGAGTCCTGAACAGCTGATTGGCAAGGAGATCTTGGGGCTGTCCAAACCCTGAACGGGCATGCATAGTAACAGTAGATCCCAGTAATCAGCCCGACAGTTGTGCGGTGTAAAGCCCAAACCCCCACCACCGTTCATCAGCTGAAAATGGAAGATGGCAGCAAACAATCCCCTGAGTTCTCTGGAGGATTTCTACAGGACACAAGCATATAATTCAGAAAACAGACAAAAGGTGTGGGCAAAATTATCTCCTGTTCGCTTTTATCATTCATTTTTAGGTTTAATGTGCCTTTAAATGCCCACTAATAATAATGAGATGACTCTGCTACAGTCTACACAGCAAAGCTGACAAATGAGCCGCAGAACACAGGAAGTGTCTGCCTATATTGTATGATCTAGTGCTCAGTGTGAGAAGTAGAATATTTACATTTTTATTCCAGGTAATAACCCAAGGGAAATGAAAAAAATGTAATAAACTAGTTTGAAGTAATGTATCGTATGTGTATTACCTTTATTTATGGTATTTTTATTATTATTGGCTCTACTAGTGTTAACTTGAAGGGGTTATCCAGGAAATTACTGTATAATGATAACCTATCCTCAGGATTGATCATCATTATCACATCGGCGGGGGTTTCAGTCTCAGCACCCCCGCCGATCAGCTGCTTTAGGGAGCCTCCATGCTCACTGGAGCTCTGATGACTCCCGGCAGCTCACCAAGCAAAGCGCCGTACATTGTATAGTGGTTGTGCTTGGTATTGCAGCTCATCCCCATTCACATCTATGGGGCTGAGCTGCAACTAGGCCATGTGACCAGTGTACGCTGATGTCACATGGCCTAGAAAGAGGCTGCGGCGCTCATGGAGTGCGCAACCTCCTTGAACAGCTGATGGTGGGGTTCCCAGTGTCAGACCCCAGCCCATCTGATATTGATGAGCTATCCTGAGTAGGAATGAGCGAACCCGAACTTCACCGGGTTTGGGTGGGTTAGGAAAACGGAAGCCTTTAAGAGGCATTCCGTTTTGATCCGTCATAATAGAAGTCTATGGCCAATCATAACAGATGCGTCTGGTTTCCGTTATGCAGGACTTTGTTTTCTGTCCTGCATAACAGAAACCAAACGGATCGGATATGATTCCCATAGACTTCTATTATCACGGATCAAAAGGGAAAGGCTTCCGTTTTGCATTCCGTGTCCGAATTCCGTTATATTCCGGTTTCCCAACCCACCTGAGCACCATCAATTTAATTTACTGAATAACCCCTTTAAGATTTGACTAGTTGACTTTAAAGGGTTATTCCCATCTTAGACAATGGGGGGCCAGAGGTCACAATAACGCCTGTACAAGCGTCATAGACGCTTGTTCAGGCGATTTTACTCCCTGGAAAAAAAAAATTCACATGTAGCCAGGATCCAGCTCACATTCATGACTGCAGCTCTGAAGGAATGATAGTTTCAGTTCCCCTGCATAAATACCCACCTCTTAGGCCCCATTCACATCACCGCTATTTATTTCTGTTGTTCTGCTCATCTAACGGAGCAGAACAACGAAAATAACGGAAGTGCTGGATCAGGTACATAAGGGTGGGTTTTTGTCATACATTCAATGTACACAAAAAAACGTATACATTAAAGGGGTTCTCCGGGAATTATGAAAATACGTAAATATTACTTTTTTTATAAATATATTCCCAAATACCTTTCATTAGTTATAATGGCATCATGGGAAACAAAATGGCCGCTGTCCTGTTGGTACACACAAAACCTGTCCTAATTACACAGGAGGACAAGTTACTTCACATCACTGAGCTAAAGAGCTGCCTCATCCTCCTCTCTGCTCTGCTTGTCAGGGATTATGATCCTGAATACAGCTGATAAAATCTTCAGCGGAATCTGTGTAGAAATGGAGTTCATGAGGAGACATGAAGTACAGAGAGGACGGACAGGACAGACTGTGGTAATGGAGACTGCATACAAGTGCTGCTGCTCATTAGTCAGATCTGCGCATGATCTCCATTCCTACAGAGATTCAGCTGATCTTATCTGCTGTGTTCAAGATCACAATCCCTGTAGACAAGTAGATCAGAGAGGAGGATGAGGCAGCTCTTTATCTCAGTGTTGTGAAGTAACTTGTCCTCCTGTGTGATTAGGACAGGTTCTGTGTGTACTAATAGGACGGTGGCCATTTTGTTTCTCCTAATCATTGCCCCCAGACAAAACGAGCCATTATAACTAATGAAAGGTATTTGGGAATATATTTATCATGAAGTAATATTGAAGTATTTTCATTTTCTTAATTCCCAGAGAACCCCTTTAACGTACGCCTCAAACAGATGCCGTACTGTGGAATCCATCACTATGGAGTTCCATTGTAAAAAAAAAAAAAAAAAAGTGTATTTTTTTCATCCTGCAAAGTCCAGCAAAAAAAGTATATGTGTTTTTTAGGCGTCTGTTAACATGTATACATTATTTTTGTGTGCACATTAAATGTATGACAAAAATGTTGATGCGAACCCAGCCTAACTAACAGGAACAGAGCTGAACAGACCCCACTGACTATGATGGAGTCCGTTCCGTTTCCATTCTCAAGCATGTCATTTTAGCAGGCAAAAAAGTCCTCCCTACAAGGCTTTTTTGTCTGGTCCTTCAACAGAATCTGCGGCTCCAGATGTGAGTATGTGCAGGCCGATATATTATGTATTTGAATGACCGCAACTTTCGCACTCCTCCTCAGGTAAAAATACTCCTCAAAAATGGTCAGAGGAGTATTTTTACTCTTCCGGAAAAAAATGTAGTGGGACTCTGATGGGGGCATATTGCTAGGAAATGCCCCCATTGTCTGATAGGTGCGGGTCCCCACCTCTGGGACCTGCACCTACAATGAGAATGGAGCGGGGGAAATGAACAGAGGGTGCACAGCCCATGCGCAGCCGCCCTCCATTCATCTCTATGGGCTGCAGAAAATAGCCCCAGCACTGGCTCGGCTATTTTCGTTGGCTCCATAGAAATGAATGGAGCGGTGGCCGTGTATGCGCGGTGCACTCCCATTTACTTCTATGGGAGCAGCACTGGGTGGTGCCGCGACACCAGGAAAACCCAGGGTCCTCCAGGTGCATCACTCCCCTCTTCGTTCTCGATATAGGTGCGGGTCCCAGAGGTGGGACCCGCACCTATCACACAATGGGGGCATATCCTAGCGATATGCCCCCATTGTCTAAGATGGGAATAACCCTTTAATGTTTATTACTTTATTGCACCCCGGGCAGAATAAAGGTTAATGAGAAGAACTTGAAATGATATGAACTTCAAATTCTAATTTGTAGCCCCGGCTCTAATGATGGGACGCGCTCGCTTGCTCCGGTACGTAGTGTAATCCAGTGTCTCTGCTCCTGCAGTGGATTGAACAGCAGGAAACGCCATTGTGAGGATAATTTGTAGGTAATAAGAAAACGCTCTAGAAATCACTTTTATTAAGAAGGTCTGTATTTTTGTCTCCTAGCTGTGGCAGAATTGAAGCTCCGGGATGATCAGTACACGCTGGACCACATGCGTGCTTATGGCATGTATAATTATCTCCACTGTAATCCATGGTCCTCCGACAGCGTCTTCTACGTGGATCAGCTCGGTAGAGTCATGAACGTCAACGTGACGCTGGTAGGAATTTTATATATTTTTTTTGTGCTATTAGGATTGTGGGGTTGACTCCGCACCGGTCCTTCCCCTGGCTAATTCTAGTCCTATTAATAAGCACCCCTGCTGGTGGAAGATTAGTCCTAACCAGAATGATTCTGTGCTAGAAAGAGAGGTGCAGCTTTTTGATCAACTGATTCATTAAAATGGATGTCTAGTTGTGATGACACATCTCCTTTTTTATAATCCGTTTTGACTTTCTGACTGTAAATTTTTTTTATTCTATTTCTTGAACATGATATCATCTTACCTGAGCTGTTCTTAAAGGGGTTGTCTCATCTCAGACAATGGGGGGCATATCGCTAATCTTTTTCTTCCTCTAAGACCTAGGTGAGTCTTATGGTCCAGTGCATCCTATGGTGCCGTGAAATACAGTACATGCCTACTTCTCAACAACCACTAACTTTCAGCTCATGTCTGTCACTATTTTCGACTCCTTTAAGCAACGCTCTTTCAGAAAGACCAAGCCCTTGACTGATGAGTGGGGGGGTGGGGATGACGGGAATATATGAAGTCAGTGTTTGCCTTGAGTGTAGCAGCGGTTGCCATCCACCGATGTTCCCCTGCTTACTGCAGTGGTCCCGGGCTCAGTGTTTGGCGGTGGAATTCGCTCCACGGTTTCCTTCCATCCCTGGGCACAGCATGTCTAAGCGTCAAGGTCCTTGTGTCCTACAAAGGTTGCTGTTATCTCTGCTTGTGTTCTTGTTTACCTGAACTGTGCTTGTGTACGTGGGATCCACTACCTGTTTGATCTTTTGCTTGCCTTGACTCTCCTGTTGCCGACCCGGATTGCCTGCCCTGACCTAATGCCTGTTTGACGTTGCCTCTGCCTCCTCCTTCGGTGCCTGACTGGTCTCTCCTGGTTATGACTCGGCCTGCTGACTATTGTCCGTACCTCTGGTTCCCCTGGACCAGAAGCCTTGTGTGCCAATCCTCCTCTAGAGGTAGCAACCTGGTGTTCCCCTCGGTAAAGTCTATTCAAACCATCAGGGGCACTGCGAAGAATGAGGACTTCCCTTAGACAACGCCCTCCGAGGAGGTTGGTCCCTAACATTGAGTTTGCTTTGGGATACCTTGCACCAAATTAATTTTTATTAAGGATCATCATATGGGGATAAATTTGGTGCATATTTAAACCTGATACTTGTGTAGAAATGCTAAATCTGAAGAGAAAATACTTAACATAGCTAACCTAAAATGGCGTGGGTGGCACCAAACTGGATTTGTGCCAAAAATTGGCAACTTTTCTACACCGGAAAACAGACCTAGGACTTTGACACATTGCCCCCGAAGTGTCCAAAACACTGGGGTTAAGTATATACGCCCCTTTATTGGTACAAATTACACCAACGTTCTGGAGCATTCGGATTAGCGAGTCTCACCTGAGGTATACGAGTTGGGTTTACTAAAACTCCTTGCACATGATGCTCAGACAAAAATGTAGGAGGAGACGGACCCTTGTAGACTCGGCCCAGGTTTGATGGACTGATTTTTGTTCTTTTCACAGAGCAAATTTGTGTTTGCTTTTCCTTTGCCTGTTTTTTAGTCTTTTTGTGTTGTAATGTCACTTTAAGGTGTACATCTGAGCAGAATAACATGTTTGTTTTTCTAATCACGATATGTCGGGTCTCGAGGAAAATAACGATTAACTGAAATGTAAGGTTTCTGAAGTGCTTGAAAGCTGTGCTCTTGATCTCCTTTCTCATTTCCGATGGGTAATAGTCTTACCGCTCGGGCACTGAGCGGCGATATTTTAGAATGTCCGTCCGTCTCTCATGAAACAAGTTCTGATGTTGTCATAGAGATGTAACGTCCATCTACTATTTTTACGCCCTTTAATTACATGTACGAGTGGCTTTGTAGAACGTGAGCAGTAGGTGAGCCGCTGTGATTCTACGCTCGGCGGTCATTAGGTGGTAATCAGTCCGTTGGAGTCTCTTCCTCTGCACTTTCTTTCAAATGTAACATTCTTAAAAGAAATCTCTCTTGTTTTCCAGTCTTTTATTCCAGTCCCGTATGGTTTCTTAGTCTAGAAAACTCTTCTCTAATTGCTATATTTTTCAGGCATCAGATGAAGGATTCACCTTGCCTATTTTGACCGAGTATGGAAAGCTCTCTGGAGTCCAGTGGTGGAGTTTTTTGAAAAAAAGAATTTGTTGTGCAAAATGCACAGTCAAGACACATTATTATAACTACTAGCTCATATCCAGAGTATCCGCCGTGTGCTAGACGGGCTGGAAGTGACTCAGTAAGGTCCTGGTAGGTTGTCCTAGGGAGTCATACTGACTACAGTGCATCCCACAGCCATTGGAGGGAGCGTGGGGAGGATCCATAGAGCATATGCAACGATCGAGGTGGTCCCACAGATGCTCAATTGGGCCCAATTCTGGGAATTAGGGGGCCAGAGTAGTACTTTAAAGTCTTGGTCATGCTCATCATGCAGTCCTTTGTAATGTGTGTGTGTGTATGTATATATATATATATATATATATATATATATATACAGTACAGACCAAAAGTTTGGACACACCTTCTCATTCAAAGAGTTTTCTGTATTTTCATGAAAATTGTAGATTCACACTGAAGGCATCAAAACTATGAATTAACACATGTGGAATTATATACTTAACAAAAAAGTGTGAAACAACTGAAAATATGTCTTATATTCTAGGTTCTTCAAAGTAGCCACCTTTTGCTTTGATTACTGCTTTGCACACTCTTGGCATTCTCTTGATGAGCTTCAAGAGGTAGTCACCTGAAATGGTATTCCAACAGTCTTGAAGGAGTTCCCAGAGATGCTTAGCACTTGTTGGCCCTTTTGCCTTCACTCTGCGGTCCAGTTCACCCCAAACCATCTCGATTGGGTTCAGGTCTGGTGACTGTGGAGGCCAGGTCATCTGGCGTAGCACCCCATCACTCTCCTTCTTTGGTCAAATAGCCCTTACACAGCCTGGAGGTGTGTTTGGGGTCATTGTCCTGTTGATAAATAAATGATGGTCCAACTAAACGGCAAACCGGATGGAATAGCATGCCGCTGCAAGATGCTGTGGTAGCCATGCTGGTTCAGTATGCCTTCAATTTTGAATAAATCCCCAACAGTGTCACCAGCAAAGCACCCCCACACCATCACACCTCCTCCTCCATGCTTCACGTGGGAACCAGGCATGTAGAGTCCATCCGTTCACCTTTTCTGCGTCGCACAAAGACACGGTGGTTGGAACCAAAGATCTCAAATTTGGACTCATCAGAGCAAAGCACAGATTTCCACTGGTCTAATGTCCATTCCTTGTGTTCTTTATCCCAAACAAGTCTCTTCTGCTTGTTGCCTGTCCTTAGCAGTGGTTTCCTAGCAGCTATTTTACCATGAAGGCCTGCTGCACACAGTCTCCTCTTAACAGTTGTTGTAGAGATGTGTCTGCTGCTAGAACTCTGTGTGGCATTGACCTGGTCTCTAATCTGCTGCTGTTAACGTGGGATTTCTGAGGCTGGTGACTCGGATGAACTTATCCTCCGCAGCAGAGGTGACTCTTGGTCTTCCTTTCCTGGGGCGGTCCTCATGTGAGTCAGTTTCTTTGTAGCGCTTGATGGTTTTTGCGACTGCACTTGGGGACACTTTCAAAGTTTTCCCAATTTTTCGGACTGACTGACCTTCATTTCTTAAAGTAATGATGGCCACTCATTTTTCTTTACTTAGCTGTTTTTTTCTTGCCATAATACAAATTCTAACAGTCTATTCAGTAGGACTATCAGCTGTGTATCCACCTGACTTCTGCCCAACACAACTCATGGTCCCAACCCCATTTATAAGGCAAGAGATCCCACTTATTAAACCTGACAGGGCACACCTGTGAAGTGAAAACCATTTCAGGTGACTACCTCTTGAAGCTCATCAAGAGAATGCCAAGAGTGTGCAAAGCAGTAATCAAAGCAAAAGGTGGTTACCTTGAAGAACCTAGAATATAAGACATATTTTCAGTTGTTTCACACTTTTTTGTTAAGTATATAATTCCACTTGTGTTAATTCATAGTTTTGATGCCTTCAGTGTGAATCTACAATTTTCATAGTCATGAAAATACAGAAAACTCTTTGAATGAGAAGGTGTGTCCAAACTTTTGGTCTGTACTGTGTGTGTGTGTGTGTGTATATATATATATACAGTATAGTAGTACAGTGTAGTATATATGTACAATATAATGTCCTCCTCTACCGTGACATTGCGGACTTGTGAATGGACCCTAACTGTGAAACAGTGAGTAACCACATCTATGGCACTGTTGTGGCAATGGCGTTGTCATGTGATGCCCTCTTTGAATATTGGTGTTGGTACTATTGATCAGCACCCAACAGAATTCAGCAGACAATGGTGTAACAAAAGTAAAGAAATAAATAAATAAACAAAAATTCTGCATCTGAAATGTGTTGTTTTATTTATAATTGAATACAATAACTCTTCCCATATGTAGTTTCTCGTGTGCATCTGTGTTCTGCATAACAGGAGAGCTTATTATGTAAGCGCTCCTTCAGAATGTGTCTTATACAGGGCGGCCGTCCATATGTGTGTGCCGCGCACAATGAGACGCCGCTGACAGATAGGATGCAGTTGCTATCGTTTTTGGCTCCGCTTCTGTGCTGCTTTTTGTTTACTGTGAAGATGACTTCTCATTATTCTAAGCTGTGTGTATGGGGGGGGGGTCCTTCTATTACAGTCACAAATTAACCCACGATGGTTTATTTTGCTGGTTTGGGGGAACAGGCGTAGAGGAGAAGGACTACGAATTGATAGCATAGTGTTTAACTGTGAAATTGAAAGGGTCGTCCAGGATTAGATGAAAGAATCTACTTTTCTCTGTGCCTGGAGCTTTTACTATCAGGAGTAGTCAGAATATGAACTTTAATTCTGCCAGGTTCTACTCGTGGGCGTGTCCAGGAGGTTGAGCTTCACTGTGAAGTGCTCTCTGCATTGAGCTGCTCGATAGCCCCTCCCCTCTGCTTTGACTGACAGCTGTAGCATCCAACCCGTAGACCACTACAGCTGTCACTCTGGGCAGAGGGGAGGGACTGTGAAGCAGCTCAGTGCAGAGAACAGAGAGCGCTTTACCCAGGACACTTGTAGGAGCAGAACCTGGCAAAATAGCACTCATCTCCTGATAAGAAGAGCCCCACAAAAGGTAAGGCAGTGTTCACACTGAGACTTTACATATGAACCTAGAGCCAGCCCTGCCTCTGCCTATATACATTATATACCCTCCTCCAGTCCTCCCTCTATATACATTATATACCCTCCTCCAGTCCTCCCTCTATATACACTATACACCCTCCTCCAGTCTTCTATCTGTATAGATTATCCAGTCCTGCCTCTAATAAATAAATATATATATATATATATATATATATATATATATATATCTATGCACACCCTCTGTATACAGTGTACCCTGAAAGAAAAATGAAGTAAAAAAATAATCAATAAAGCTGAAATAATTATTATATATATATTTTTTTGCCATAATCGCCCAGCCCTGCATGACACCCGTTCAGCTGCAACAATATTTGCCAGAAAGTAGTTTTTCTTACTTGGCTAATGCAAATGTCATGTTTAGAAAAGTCAATAATGGCATTTATGTCAGTGGCCGATGACTGGACCGGAATAATTCTTTTACAGTCGACAGGATTTCTTGTTCCCTTTTTTTTTTTTTTTTTTTTTTTTTTCACGGGTGTCTGGAAAACTGTGGTAGAGGATCAGGGGTCGTTATGGTGCATTACACATAGTGATTGCTGGCAGTTGTAGTTGATAGCCCCATTGTTAATGTCCGTCTTAACATGAAGCTCAGGATCAGCGGGGGTAAATAAGCTCCGTGTCATCATTTTGCATTTAGACGTCAATCCACAGCTGGTGCAGGCGACTCTTACCACTAAATGGAGCCTGGAAGCTCAGCAGTGCTAATAGAGTATATGGTGGCAGCCCAGCATTTTGTATAGTAAATTACCTTAATCTAATCGAGATTTTTGTTTAGTGTGAACATGTTCAAAAGGTTTTAGGTTTCATGGCTGGAACTTAAAATGGCTGCAGATGTTGATGACCTTCCAGACTGGCCGCTGCAGCCGATCACTGGCCTGGATGATCACGTGTGCTGAAGCGGCACGTTGCTCCGGTTTTTGCTGTTTATTTTGATGTGGCATCCAGACAAATCGCACCAAAAACTCGCTCAACTGTATAGGTTACATGCAAGAGCAAGGATTGTCTCCCTGTCTAGGAGAATCAACGTGACCACTTAGTACATGGTCGTGTTTTTGTTTTTCTTTTGAATGGATACTATGTATTACTACCAAAGAGCATTAACCCCTTCAACCCCGGGCCTGTTTTCACCTTCCGGCCCAGGCCATTTTTTTGCTAATCTGACATGTGTCACTTCATGTGGTAATAACTTTGGAACGCTTTTACTTATCCAGGCCATTCTGAGATTGGTTTCTTGCCACATATTGTGCTTCACGACAGTTGTAAATTTGTGGCAAAATATTTCATTTTTATTTATTAAAAAATACCCAATTTAGCAAAATTTTTGAAAAATTTTTGAAAAATTTGCAAATTTCAATTTTTCTACTTTCAAAATACATAGTAATACCTCCAAAAATAGTTATTATTTTACATTCCCCATACATCTACTTTATGTTGGCATCATTTTATAAATGTCATTTTACTTTTTTCGGACGTTAGAAGGCATAGAAGTTTAGAAGCAATTTTTCTAATTTTCAACAAAATTTCCCAAACCATTTTTTTCAGCACCAATTCAGATATAAAGTGATTTTGAGGGGCTTATGTAATGGAAACCACCCATAAATGACCCCATTTTAGAAACTGCACCCCTCAAATTATAAAAAACTGCTGTTATAAACTTTGTTAACCCTTGAGGTGTTCCACAAGAATTAAAGGAAAATGGAGGTGAAATTTCAATTTCACTTTTTTGGTAGATTATTCATGTTTAATAATTTTTTTCTTGCAACACAGCAAGGGTTAACAGCAAACTAAACCTCAATATACATTGCTCTGATTCTGCAGTTTACAGAAATACCCTATATGTGGTGGTAAACGTCTCTATGGGTTTGTGGCAGTGATCAGAAGGGAAGGAGCGCCATACGGATTTTGGAGACAGATTTTGCTAGAATGGTTTTTAGGCACCATTTTGTAATTGAGAGACCCTGACGTACCCCTACAGTGGAGACCCTCAAAAAGTGACCCCATTTTGGAAACTACACCCTTCAAAGAATATATTAACTGACCACTTTGACCCCCTAAGCATTTTACGGAATTTGGAAACACTTGGCTGTGAAAATGAAAAGTTTCATTTCTTCCAATAAAATGTTGCTTTAGCCCCAAATTTTTTATTTTGACAAGTGGTAACAGGAGAAAAGCACCCCATAATTTGTTCCCCATTTTCTCCTGAATACGTCAACACCCCATATGTGGTGGTAAACTGCTGTGGGGGCACATGGCAGGACTCAGAACAGAAGGAGCGCCATATGGATTTTGATGGCTTGGTTTGCGGGAGCCATTGATTTTTTATTTTTTTGAGTTATTGTCTTATATGGGGGCTCATTTTTTGCGGGATGAGGTGACGTTTTCATTGGTACCATTTTGGGGTACATAAGACTTTTTGATTGCTTGGTATGACATTTTTTGTGAGTCAAGGTAAAAAAAATAGCTGTTTTGGCATAGTTTTAAAAAAATTTTTTTTACAGCATTCACCTGAGGAGGCAAATCATGTGATTTTTTTTTTTTTTTATAGAGCAGGTTGTTACGGGTGCGGCGATACCCAATATGTCTACCATTTTTATTAAATTTTACACATTAGATTTATTTTTGAACAGAATAAAATCTTTTTTTGGGTTGCTATTTTCTGAGAGCCATTTTTTTTTTAATTTTTCGGGCGATTGTCTCAGGTAGGGTATCATTTTTGCGGGACCAGATGACTGTTTGATTGGTACCATTTTGGGTTAAAGAGGCAAGAGGCAAGAGGGAATAAAATGGCATAGTTTTTTTTTTTTTTTTTTTTTTTTTACAGCATTCACCTGGGGGGCCATCTCATGTAATATTTTTATAGAGCAGGTTGTTACGGACGTGTCGATACCCAATATGTGTAACATTTTTATTTTTGGAAAGTTTTACACATTAGATTTATTTTTGAACAGAATAAAATCTTTTTTTTTTTGTGTTGCTATTTTCTAAGAGCTATATTTTTTTTTTTGGGCGATTGTCTCAGGTAGGGTATCATTTTTGCTGGACAAGATGATGGTTTGATTGGTACCATTTTGGGTTAAATACGCCTTTTTGATCACCTGGTATTACACTTTTTGTGAGTGAAGGTAACCAAAAAATGGCTGTTCTAGCACTGTCTGCTTCCTGTGCGATCCAGGGGGCTGGATCGCACAGGCATGCAGGGATAGCAGCCACAATGCCTAAGGAAGGCATCGGGCTGCTATTTAAGCCATCCCCTTCCTCCCGCCCGCATTGCATGTGCCGCGGTCAGCGCTGACCGCGGCACATTGAGGGTTAATACGCCCGCAGCATCGTACATGTATGGCGCTGGTTGGGAAGGGGTTAAAATTAAGCAAACTGAGCTATTTTAAGGGGTTTTCTGGGAGTTAACTTCTGATTGTCGATAGTATCTGATCGGTGGTGGTCCGACACCCGGGACCCCCACTGATCAGCTATTTGAAAAGGCACCGCCCCTCCCGTAAGCGCCGAGGCCTTCTCTCAGCTTTTCCTAGGCTAGTGATGTCATGTTCATCGGTCATGTGGCCTAGGAGCGGCTCAGTCCCATTCAAGTGAATGGAGCTGTAATACCAAGCACAGCCACTATGCAATGTATGGCGCTGTGCTTGGTGAGCTGAGAGAAGGCCTCGGAGCTCACGGGAGCATCGGTGCCTTCTCAAACAGCTGATGAGCGGGGGTCTATGGTGTCGGACCCCAACAGATCAGAGGATAGGTCATCAGTAGTTCATTCCCGGAAAACCCCTTTAATCAGTCCCTTAGACTTTGAATAGTATTGTGCATGCAGGACATTGGTATTTGTATATAACGGATTTAATTAATTGATAGAGAGAGAGGTTTTAGCTAGAGTCAGGAAAATCATTTGTTCTCTGTGTTACTTTGCTCCAGCCAGCCATTGCAAATCTTATGCTTGCTTAACTATTTAAAGCTACAGTACTACTTTATTTTTTTAGTGTGCATGGAGCCAGCTAGCAGCTTTATTTGAAGATAAAATACAAAAAAATCATACGTACTGGCTGCTGATTTCTTTGGGGGTGGGCAATTTTTTTTTTTTTTTAATTATTGCATTATACTTATTTTGACCTAAAAATCACTTTTTCAATTGGCTTTATTAATGATATGAAATCCTTTTTTGTGTACAGAGCTGAGAAGCTGTACTAGCTGCCTGTGGATTTTTTTCTCAATTCCCTCATCTGAGGAGCTGACGGGTTCCTTATCTCTGCTCTCTGACATCATAAACACTCATTATAGCTCAGTTCTTATCTTACTGATAAGAATGTGGCTTAAATAAGTGTTTATGACCTCTCAGTAGTTTACAGATAAGGGTAATTAGATGACCGGCACAAAGTGAAAGTACCAGTCACACAGCTAGAAAAACAGTTAACCCTTTTGTGACTGAACAGCTCAATATTTTCAATAAAGGCCAATTGAAAATATGATTTTTAGCCAAAAATAAGTTAAATGCAATCATAAAAAAATGACTTCAAAGGTGTACATAGCTACATGCACTGGATACTGTCCAATTGCACTTTTTTTTTTCTAAAAACCCGTTGCAAAGTTTCTTCCGTTTTTCATGGTCATGATTAGCGTAAAGTTTTGCGTCAGGCTGTATACAATCTCACAAAAATCGTGTTCAACAAATGCTGCCACGTGTATAAACCCAGGAAGGTTTCTGCCCAAATAACGATTAATTTTTTGGGACACTTGATTCGGGTTGAATTTATCCAAATTGGATCTTCTAACCACTCATTATTGGACCCAAAACGATTTGATCATCTCTAGTGACGGGGTTTTGTGTGTAAAACGGCTCTTTGCATTGTGTAGCCATTATAAATTTAAAAGCGGGGCCGATTTGTGGTTTAACCGTATGTTGATGGGGCTTTTGGGCATTTTGTGGCACATACGTGTCTTCTCCCTAAATCTATTGTATTAATAATAAAAGCTTTTTTTTTTTTTTTATAGCAATCACTTCATATACGCAGTAAATGATACACCCTAAATATAATTCATTAAAACATGAACGATTGCATTTTCAGAAAGGATTGTCCTGAAACTGTCTATTTCCATTTCAAGGATGACGGAGTGGCAGAAGAGGTTACAGTCCGCCCCTGGTGACAGCCGCTTCTTGTCCATGTCCCTGGAAAATGAAGTCTCTGGAAGTTATTACTATACATCTTATGTAATGATCCTCCTGTGATCTCTGTGCAGTGACTTATTGATTTGCTCATGTCTTGAAGACAGCTTATCTTATCTGTAACTGAAAGCGGTTTTATCAAGACTAAATCTAGTGTCTTATGTGCAGTCCCATAATACAGGACTTAAAGAGGACCTTTCACCACTCTTGACATGCCCATTCCCCACATACTAACAATTCTGGAACATCTATTCTTATGGCTCTATGTTGTGCCATTCCTTTATTATTTGTACTAGAAGTTATGAATGAATTGCTATTTGCCCTCAGTAAAGGTACAGAGGGGAGGTGACCAGTTGGGGGTGTGTCCCTGCACAGACTTACTGTATCCAATCAGTGCTGCCATGTTCAGACTGTGCAGGGACACACACCCAACTTGTTACCTCCCCTCTGTTTTTTACTGAAGGCAAATAGCAATTCACATATAACTTCTAGTGCAAATAATAAATGAATGACACAACATAGAGTCATAAGAATAGATGTTCCAGAATTGTTGTTACATGGGGAATGCATGGAGCTATTAAAACAGTAATGCCAGGAACAGTGAAAGGTCCTCTTTAAAGGGAACCTGACAAATTGAAATTCAGCACCGTCTGCAGCCAGCAGGTTATAGAGCAAGAAGAGCTGAGCAGATTGTTATATAGTTTGGTGGGAATAGATTTAGTATAACTTGTATATTATTCATTTCTATGCCTAGGAGTCCAGTGGGCGGCTCTTCTCCATGACTGATAGCTATCTTCAAATAAGTGATTAGAATATCCCTGAGTTAAAGGGGTTTTCCAGGATTTTACTACTGATAGCCTATCCTAAGGAAAGGTCATCAGTATCTGATCAGTGGGGGTCCAACACCCGGGACCCCCGCCGATCAGCTGTTTGAGAAGGTACCGGCACTCCTGTGAGCACCGCTGCCTTCTCGCAGCTTGCCAAGCACAGCGCCGTACATTGTACAGCGGCCATGATTGGTATCACGCTCATCGCCATTCAGCTGCTTTTAGGTCATGTGACCGATGAACATGATGTCAGTGGCCTAGGAAAAGCTAAGAGAAGGCTGTGAGCGCCGGTGCCTTCTCAAACAGCTGATCGGCAGGGGTCCCGGGTGTCGGACCCCCCACCGATCACATACTGATGACCTAACCTTCATTGAACGATAGGTCCCACCTCTAGGACCTGCACCTATCTCGTAAACAGAGCCTTGAAAGTCATGGAGGGTGCACCGCACTTGCGCGTCCACTGCTTCTATTTATTTCTATGGGGCTGACGGAAATAGCCGAGCCAGCGCTCTATTTTCAGATTTTCCCCATACAAATGAATAGAGGGCTGCAGCGCATGCGCCGTGCACCCTCCGTGACTTTCAAGGCTCCGTTAAGGCTAGGGCTACACGGCAACAGTTGTCACAGCCAGGATCCCTGAGTGGGATCGCCGCGGAAGTTGCAAGAAATCCAACACTGTTCCATCCCATTCATTTCTATTGTTTCCACGCTACTCAGGGATCCTGGCTGCGATGGGTGTCTTGCAACAACTGTCGCTGTGTAGCCCTAGCCTTACCAGATAAGCGTGGGTCCCACCTCTGAGACCCACAACTATCTGACAATGGGGGCATATTCTAGCGATATATATCCCAATTATCTGAGATGGCAATACCCCTTTAAGCACATGCATCACTGACCGACAGCAGCACACACAGTACATTATAATCTTGCTTGTTCCTTCCCTTTTCTCCATTTGCCTTGCCAGTCTTATCCTGAACATTCTACACTGTGACAAGCGTCACATTATTGGTGACACTCAGGGCTCGTCCACTTATAACGAAATTTCCATCCGGATTTGCAAGTGGAAAATCTTCAGCAGGTCTCATCCATGCGGGAAATGGCCTGCTGTGCTGATTTTAGGTTCACAGCATGTCAATTTCAGACATGGATTTCTCTTTTTTTTTTTTTCCTCAGAAAACCCCTTTAACAGTGTTCCTATATGTATGTAGTGTGTCTGAGGCAGTACAGCAGATAGACCTTCCTGCTGATGCATCTGTCATATGGACTGAGTACTGGTCGCCAAGAGCGAGAAAAAGTTTTTTGTTTGATTTATTTATTTTTTAAACTTGCATAATTAAAGAAAAAATTGTCCCCCTAGAAAACCCCTTGAAAATGATTTATTACCTATCTATAGTATATCACAATCTGATATTTATCACCGCCAAAATGATCTCAGTGTGGTGAAGCTATAGTACATAGAGTATATGATATGTAGATGCTAGGACACAGCTCTGCCCTCAGCATGTCTAGCCCTGTCAATCAAGGGGAGGCGGGAGTGTGCAGAGCACAGGGGGTGTTAAACAGCGGTGCTCAAAGGATTCAGCCCCGCCTCCTGGTGCTCAAACCTCTCATTTGCATATGGATAAAAACATAGATTTCTCTGCAGCTGTTTATCATACAGACAAAAAGAAAGCTATGGTTTTAATCAGCATGATGAGCCCTACCAGCCTGATTTAATAGGGTTGATCCTGATGACAGAGCCACTTTAAAACCTGACCTCATCACGTTCATCATGTTTGTTACTGATTTTCAGTGCAGAAAATCTACAGTTTATGGCTATTTTAACTGTGAAATATTGTAACTTTTTGTTCGGTGGCATTTCTCTTAAAGTGACAGTGCAGTCTAGCAGTTACTGACACATTGTTTATACCGATGCTTGTTGTAACAATGGAGTAACTCCACTTCTTGTGTCTCTTCAAGGATACAGCACTGGGGAAGCCGATAGAAGTCTTCAGATTTCCAAGTGATCTTAACTCCTGTGACGGACGCCTGTGCTCCTCCATGCACTTCACATCACCCGACTGGGTGACTCTGTCCGATGGGACGGGAACCTTGTATCTCATCCACATTTCAAAGAATGATCAATCTGCCCCAGTAAAATGGGAAGTGAGTATTCTGACAATCTGCAACTCTTAACCTCCAGCGAGTTTATTACTTTGTGTGGATTTTTTACAGAACATTGAAGGTGGTATAAAATACTGTTTGCACTTGCACTACGCGTGGAACGTCAATGGATTCTGTCATGATTTAGAGTCCTAAATGTGTGGATTAATCTTACCATGTAGGACATAGCTAGAGGAAGCCAAAAGTACCTATGAGGAAGATACCAGTTTCTCCATGTTAGGAAGAATACTTCTCTGGATTTGATGTAATGATGATGAAACCTTCTTTCCTCTAGAAGTAGACGATGTCTGATTGTCCTGCAGGTCTAGGTATAAAATTTATTTTATGCACTTATATAGCGCTACTATATTCTCCAGCACTTTACAGACATTAGCATCAATCTGTCCCCAATGGGGCTCACAATCGATGTCCCCTATCAGTATGTCTTTGGAGTGTAGGAGGAAACCGGAGAACCCGGAGGAAACCCACATACAAACTTCATGTAGATGTTGTCCTTGGTCGGATGCTAACCACTGACCCACCGTGCTGCCCATAAAAGATAATTAGAAAGCTCTCTGCACTGTCCATTCATCTATTTGTACATTGTAATTAGACTCCCATAATGCTGCATTATGGGAGTCTAATTACAATGCAGTGATCAACAGGGGTGGACTGGAAACTTAAAGTGGCCCTGGAAAAAACACTAAAAGTGGCCCCGTTTTGTAGTCGGGTTCAAATTGATGGAAGGCAGGGCCAGCAATACCATATTCTGGCACATTATACGACCCCCACAGAGCCAAATACCACAGTCCATCACAAAATACTGCCAGCAGCAAAAAATACATCCCCAAAAACTTTCCACTGGCCGGCCATGAGGAGGGCTCAGGCGGCACCCTGGGTATTGTCCCACTGGGAAATTTCCCTGTAAGGTCTATGGCCAATCCACCCCTGGGATTAAGCACACAGTTCTCTTCAATTAATTGTTCCTTTCCAACAATTGGCTACTCATTAGTGGAGGTGAAGAGCCTCATTTACATGCGGCAATCACCTCCGTGGTATGAGGACAAGCGATGGCTACTGATATCACTCATTCTCATACAGCCGCATTATTTTTGGGCAGTAGATCACTGTTCACGCAGCACAAGCAGCACTGCTCAGAAATGATAATGTAGGTGTCCGCATGAATGATTGTTTCATCCGATGAACAAGCATTTGGCCCGTTTATTGGGTGATCTTCGGCACCTTTAGACAGGAATATTATCAGGAACGAGTGTTCGTAGGAATTTTCATTCCTAACAGTCAGGCAGAGTAAATCCGCCATAAGCTCCTGTCTCCCATTTGCCCCTCTACCCAACACAGTTGCGGGGTTCTGAGTAATCGTCATGGCAGCCATGGAACCTATTGAAGGCCCTCAGGCCTCAGGCCATCTTAGAACTCCTATAAAGCCCTGTCGAATAGACTTGTGATAACATTTCAATACAGTGCAATAAAGACATATTGTAAAAGCAATCAAATATTTGCAGAAGTTCCCTCAAAGTTTTAAAAAAATCTAATAAATGTTAAAAATATTTAAAAAAAAACACAAATATAAATGAATTTTTTATCATGCAGAAAATAAAAAACTAAAAAATAAACATAAGTGCCAAAAATGTTAGTGTTACGTTATTTGTTGCTGCATTTATTGCTGCATGTTGTAGAAACAGATATTAATATTTAAATCATATTTAATATTAATAATATTAATTTCATTTAAATATCAATATTAAAAATGCACATTGCTGGAACTGCGAGAAATAGTCAGCTTGTCTCAACAAAACAAAATAAAAAAAATTAAGTCATATAAAGGTCCATATGGTACCAATAAAAGCTACAGCTCACCCGCTTTCTCATTTATCATAAATAAAATAATAAAAAATTAACATGGAAATTGGTATCGGTGCCCAAAATATTACAGTATTGTTATTTATTGCTACATGGTTGAATGTAGAAGAAAAATGTAAAAATGCACAATGCTAAACCTGCTTTTGCTTTCCTTCAAAAAAATAATAAAAAGTAAGTAGTAAAAGATAACTACAAAAATTTGTTGTCGCTGTAATTGTACTGACCTGCAGAATAAAGTTATGATTTTTACTGCTCTGTGTATGCTGTAAAAACAAAACCCCAAAATAGTTTTTATTCTTTCTACTACACATTCTATTGCAGTTTCTCAGTACATTATATGGAACCTTAAATGGTACCAATAAAAAAATACAACTCACAATGAACACATAGTTAGCTATGTCGACAGGGAAATTAAACCGTTATGGCTCTTGAAAGGAGGGATGAAAAAATGCACAAATTGTCTTGGTCTTTAAAGAGGTTGTCGAGGCTTTTAATATTGTGCACACTGCGCAATACAATACAGTCTGCTTATACAGCTGATCGGCAGGGGTTCCAGGTGTCGGACCTCCACCGATCTGATATTGATGACCTATCCTGAGGATAGGTCATCAATAGTAAAAGCGTGGACAACCCCTTTAAGGGCTTTAAAAGAAAAGGGTCTAATACTGAGCCTCGTGGTGTACCTCTGGTAACTGTAACCCAATCTGCGTATGGTCCTGTATCAACTGCTTTTGAGAAGTCTACACATAATCACAGACTTACAGATGGAAAACTGTCCCTAAGATATATTGTTGTGAGTCATATCGTCTGTACTGGAGGGTCCCGAACATTTTCAGTCCAGGCAAATTCAAACCAGTTAGAAATCCCCTTGAAGAACCCCGGTGCTCATAAGAGGGCCCAATACTGATCCCACGGTAACCCTCTGGTAACTGTAACCCAATCTATGTATAGTCCAGTATCAACTGCTTTTGAGATGTCTACACATAATCACAGACTTACAGATGGAAAACTGCAGAAGTCCCTAACATATATTGTTATGTGTCATATCCTCTCTACTGGAGGGTCCCAAACATTTTCAGTCCAGGGAAATTCAAATTAGTTAGAGATCCCCTTGAGGAACACTGTTGTCCATAAGGCCAGCACGTTCCTAGACTGTGGTGGATGTGGCCTATGGTAATGGTAGGAACAGAGCAAAGGCCACTGGAACAGATGGGACCATAGGTTTCCTAAGAACCCACTGATCTGTACAGACCTTGCAGTTCTGCCATTTATATCTAGTTTTAATATGATAGTAATATATTATAATAATATAAATGATAATATATGATTCAGCTCGTAACAGCTCTCACTTAGTCATCACCTTAGATAGCCCAGGTGAGAAGACCTCTGTGATGGTCCCTCTGAATTCCATGTGCTCAGTAAGTTGTATTTGTGCTCACATTGATAACTGACGTCTCACTTATTTTCGTGTTCATTGCAGCTGAAATGTAATCTGGAGTTGGGGGACCCGTTCATCGTTCTTCACAGTATTCTGTATGCTCGGGGTGAGGAGCAGCTCATTGATGTTCTGCTATTATCTATTGAAAAAGATGACCTGGACATTAAAGGCAGCGGATTCCATGTCTCCTTGGAGTGGATTTCTATAGCGTGCAGCCCAGATAACGGTAAATTCAGCAGCGATAACTTTTTGTATGCTTTGCTTTCAATAGCTTACGTTGGGAGAACAAACGCCTGTATATTAGAAGGCTGACTTGTTCTGGTGCTCATAATAGAGTAATCCTAAAGGGTCCCTTCAATTTGGAGCTTCAGTTCCTAAAATACTATTCTGGGCCCGAGGAGGAACAAGCTGTACAGTGAAGGGAAGCCTTGAGGAACGGGGGATTGGGAGACTTTCAACAAGCTGTAGGTCTGTAGTTATGTATATCCAAAGTATATGTGATATTTTTTTAATAGGTGTTGTCCTAACTTTCTGAACTTCCTGTAATTATAAGAACATGGCTTCTCTTTCCCCCATGGTATTCATCTGAGAAGTGACCCCAAGGGAGGACAGGGGAGTTGGCTGCGCATGCACTTGTATTTTACATTATAATAAATACGGAAACACAGCCACTTTGCCTTTCCTTGTCCCATGGACATTGTAATGTCTACCAGAGGTCCCTGTGACCTGGACCCAATGGGTCAAATATTTATGTTTATTGTGGGAAAAACAATTTATACTGAAATCCATAGACTTAAATACTTTCAACTTTACATCCTCTTGAGTCAGCAGAGGGTGCTCCTGTCCAAATATATGCTAAATGTTGGGTAATTCTATATATCCTTATTACACTTTATGCATCTAGTTATTGTTTTTATGTTCCACTTTATTCTGGCAATGGTGAACGTAAATGGTCACTAACTTTTCACGCAATGATGCATAAATCATTAGTACAAGCAAATATAAGAAACTTTGTAATATATCTTATCAGAGAAAAAAATGTCTGTCTCCACTTATCAGTTTCTCTCCCCCTTCTTAAACGACCATTCTCTGAGTTGAGAGAGTGAAATAAACTATTGGCTCACACTTCCTTCCCCTCTCCATACACTTCTACAGGCAGCATGTAATCTGAGCCTTCAGTGAGCCCATGGTTCTTCTTGCTGTCAGTTTGCAGGAAGAAGAGCCTGATAAGTGGAGATAAAACCATTTTCTCTGATAATATATATTACAGAGTTTTTTATATTCACTTGTACTTTTCATTTATGCAAGGTTTGTTGAAAAGTCAGTGATCATTTTAACATAACAACCGTAGACAATTGATTTAAAGTGTCACTAAATATGCAAAAACAAATAAAATAAAAATAAAAAAAATCCCACACTGACAGGTATGGAGTGTTTTTTTTTAAGCTTCCCATTCATTTCAATGCAGATTCCACCACAAAATAGGGCATGCTGCTTCCCATTAAAATGAATGTGAGGCTGTTTTGAGTTTTTTTTTTTTAGCTGCTTTTGAGGCTGAAACTCGTCAAACTCGACGGCAAAAAAAAAAACTCCACGTGAACTGGTCCTTAGCATGCTCGGCTGTTTTTAGAAGTCACGTAGACATGAATTGAGAGAGATGCTCTTACACGGGCACCTCTCCATTCCTGGCGGTGCATGACGGGGCCCTGTCCTTGAGATAGGAGCGCGTTGCAAATCTCGGGTTTATAATGGTCACACCTGTTGAATGACGCGCACAGTCTTTCATTTATAAAGTTCTGCTTATAAAGACTAAGACCTGTGATGGTCTTCTGGTGCAGGTTACTAGTGTGGGGGCTATTCATTGACCTGTGTATGGAGCGAGGCTGTACAACCACCTGCGCCATGTACATTGCTGCGTTAGTCATCGGTTTGTTTATCTGCTATACGTGAGTACATGTAGTTGTAAATGGATCGGAGATGATGCGATGAAGCATTTCTCTATATGCGCCTGCATTAATCTTCCCATTGTTTGTCTACTCCGTGCCCCGACCCAACCTTCTGCAGATGGTGGCTTCAACTTCTTCTTCCACAGAACGGTCTCCTTCTGTAACTTTCCTGTCAGTCATCCGTGCCTCCTCTCTCTCTCTTTCCTCCCACGCATTCACTTGGTTAACTAATAATGCAGTGCCCTTACCTGGGGTCATGTCTTTTATCGTTCTCCGTCGCTATTCTGAGATGAAGCACATAAAAAAGTAATCGTTTTTCTCCATTTCTTTAATTTGAACAGATTATTATGTTTTTCTATTAAAAATGAATGTTATTTCTTTTAATCTTTGCTAACACTGAAATAACTACTTTCTAATACTAACAGATTTTATTATTTGAAAAAATATTCATTACATTTTCCCTCTTAAATATCAACATTAAAGGGGTCTCCAGGGATATTAATGGTTCCGATTAGATCGGTGGAATTCTGACACCATCGCACCTCCACCAATCAGCTGTTTTGGGCAACTGTCGGAAACTATACTGTGGATGAAGCCGAAGGCAAAAGGCTCCATCCACTGTGTACTGACCATACCAGACCGCTGACCTGCAGGATGCCGGTGCTGGAAACTACACTGTGGACGGAGCTTACCATCCCCAGTACAGTTTCCAGCAACTGCCCAAAGCAGCTCATTGGTGGGGTTGCAATGGTGTCAGACTCCGACTGGTCTGATATTGATGACATATCCTGAGGATTCTCTTTTCATTTTACAGCATATCAGTGGTTTATTCAAAAGATAATAAACTTTGTAATATAACTTGTTAAAGAAAAATGCCTCTTTTCATACTTACCAGGCACCTCTTGCAGCCTGTTCTTGGCCATAGTGCTCAGAAACTCCGCACTCACTGAAAACATTAAAGGGTTTCTGTCACCAGAAATAACCCTATTAAACCAAGTGTCATTTGCAATGAGCAAATGACACTTGATTCCAGTAATGTTACTATTATACTTCTCAGTACGGCGTTTTGCTAAAATAGCGATTTTATAATATGCTAATGACCTCCCTAGGTGCAGTAGGCGTGAACCTGCACCTAGGAGAGGCCATAATAACGCCTCTTACCACGCCCCCGGTCGCGCTGATTGACAGGGCCGGGCAGCCAGCTCTTTCGGCTCCCGGCCCTGTACGAACCCGAAATCCCGCGCCTGCGCAGTAATGAAGCCGGGACCCGGGCGGGCGCCGGCTCTCAATGCGCGCTGATCGCAATGCGCAGGCGCGGGATCAGCGCGCATTGAGAGCCGGCGCCCGCCCGGGTCCCGGCTTCATTACTGCGCAGGCGCGGGATTTCGGGCTCGTACAGGGCCGGGAGCCGAAAGAGCTGGCTGCCCGGCCCTGTCAATCAGCGCGACCGGGGGCGTGGTAAGAGGCGTTATTATGGCCTCTCCTAGGTGCAGGTTCACGCCTACTGCACCTAGGGGAGGTCATTAGCATATTATAAAATCGCTATTTTTAGCAAAACGCCGTTACTGAGAAGTATAATAGTAACATTACTGGCATCAAGTGTCATTTGCTCATTGCAAATGACACTTGGTTTAATAGGGTTATTTCTGGTGACAGAAACCCTTTAACTGTGAGACATGAAAGTTGTCGAGGTTCTCGCTGAGGGATCTTATTACATAGAGCAGAACTGCAGAGAGACTATGAGAGAGGGAGGGTGGGAGACAGGGAGAGAGGGAAGATGGAGCATGATAGAAGGGGGAATAAGGGGAGACTGAGCCTGAGGAAAGTAGAAGAAGGAGAGATGGAGCCTGAGGAAAGGGGTAGGAGGAGAGATGGAGCCTGAGAAAAGGGGTAGGAGGAGAGATGGAGCCTGAGGAAAGGGGTAGGAGGAGAGATGGAGCCTGAGGAAAGGGGTAGGAGGAGAGATGGAGCCTGAGAAAAGGGGAAGGAGGAGAGATGGAGCCTGAGAAAAGGGGAAGGAGGAGAGATGGAGCCTGAGAAAAGGGGTAGGAGGAGAGATGGAGCCTGAGGAAAGTAGAAGAAGGAGAGATGGAGCCTGAGGAAAGGGGTAGGAGGAGAGATGGAGCCTGAGGAAAGGGGTAGGAGGAGAGATGGAGCCTGAGGAAGGGGTAGGAGGAGAGATGGAGCCTGAGGAAAGGGGTAGGAGGAGAGATGGAGCCTGAGGAAAGGGGTAGGAGGAGAGATGGAGCCTGAGGAAAGGGGTAGGAGGAGAGATGGAGCCTGAGGAAAGGGGTAGGAGGAGAGATGGAGCCTGAGAAAAGGGGAAGGAGGAGAGATGGAGCCTGAGAAAGGAGGAGAGATGGAGCCTGAGAAAAGGGGAAGGAGGAGAGATGGAGCCTGAGAAAAGGGGTAGGAGGAGAGATGGAGCCTGAGGAAAGTAGAAGAAGGAGAGATGGAGCCTGAGGAAAGGGGAAGGAGGAGAGATGGAGCCTGAGGAAAGGGGTAGGAAGAGAGATGGAGCCTGAGGAAAGGGGTAGGAAGAGAGATGGAGCCTGAGGAAAGGGGTAGGAAGAGAGATGGAGCCTGAGGAAAGGGGTAGGAAGAGAGATGGAGCCTGAGGAAAGGGGAAGGAGGAGAGATGGAGCCTGAGGAAAGGGGAAGGAGGAGAGATGGAGCCTGAGAAAAGGGGTAGGAGGAGAGATGGAGCCTGAGGAAAGTAGAAGAAGGAGAGATGGAGCCTGAGGAAAGGGGTAGAGGAGAGATGGAGCCTGAGGAAAGGGGTAGGAGGAGAGATGGAGCCTGAGGAAAGGGGTAGGAGGAGAGATGGAGCCTGAGGAAAGGGGTAGGAGGAGATGGAGCCTGAGGAAAGGGGAAGGAGGAGAGATGGAGCCTGAGGGAAGGGGAAAAAGGTGAGTTGGAACCTGAGGGATGGAGAAAAAGGAGAGTTGGAGCCTGAGGGAAGGGGAAAAGGAGAGATGGCAGCTAAGGAGGGGGAAAGAAGTGAAGATGGAACTTAAGGGGTGGGGGAAGGAAGGGGATATGTAGCTAGAGGAAGTGTGGAACAATTGAAGATGAAGCCTGAGGGAGGGTGAATGATAAGAGATGGAGCCTGACGGTGGGGGGAAATGAAGCCTGAGGGAGATGGGCAGAAGGCCAGATAAAGCCTAAAGAGGGGGCAGGGGGATTCAATATGGAGGGGGAGGGGAAGAGGAGATGGAGCACGAGGGGAGGTGGAGCCTGAGGGAGGAGAGAAGCAGATAGAGCCTGCTGCTTGCTCATCCACAGTTCTCTTGCTGAATATAGCTGTAGACAGACTGCTGCTTCTGCTGTCTCATGATGGAAAAGATGATTGATCATAGTATTGAGACTGGGAGGACGAGGCCAGCTCAGATATGAGATTTACCGGAATCCACTGTTTATTATAGATCCTCTATACTACACCATACAGGAGAGTTAACAGAAGCTCTATACTACACCGCACAGGAGAGCGGACAGATCCTCTATACTACACCGCACAGGAGAGCTGACAGATCCTCTATACTACACCACACAGGACAGCTAACAGATGCTCTATACTACACCACACAGGAGAGCTGACAGATCCTCTATACTACACCACACAGGAGAGCTGACAGATCCTCTATACTACACCACACAGGACAGCTAACAGATGCTCTATACTACACCACACAGGAGAGCTGACAGATCCTCTATACTTAACCTCACAGGAGAGCCGACATATCCTCTATACTACACCACACAGGAGAGCCGACAGATCCTCTATACTACACCGCACAGGAGAGCTGACAGATCCTCTATACTACACCACACAGGAGAGCCGACATATCCTCTATACTACACCGCACAGGAGAGCTGACAGATCCTCTATACTACACCATACAGGAGAGTTAACAGATGCTCTATACTACACCACACAGGAGAGCTGACAGATCCTCTATACTACACCACACAGGAGAGCTGACAGATCCTCTATACTACACCACACAGGAGAGCTGACAGATCCTCTATACTACACCACACAGGAGAGCTGACAGATCCTCTATACTACACCACACAGGAGAGCCGACAGATCCTCTATACTACACCACACAGGACTGCTGACAGATCCTCTATATTACACCGCACAGGAGAGCTGACAGATCCTCTATACTACACCACACAGGAGAGCCGACAGATCCTCTATACTACACCACACAGGAGAACCGACAGATCCTCTATACTACACCACACAGGAGAGCTGACAGATCCTCTATACTACACCACACAGGAGAGCTGACAGATCCTCTATACTACACCGCACAGGAGAGCTAACAGATGCTCTATACTACACCACACAGGACAGCTAACAGATGCTCTATACTACACCACACAGGAGAGCTGACAGATCCTCTATACTTAACCTCACAGGAGAGCCGACATATCCTCTATACTACACCGCACAGGAGAGCTGACAGATCCTCTATACTACACCACACAGGAGAGCCGACATATCCTCTATACTACACCGCACAGGAGAGCTGACAGATCCTCTATACTACACCATACAGGAGAGTTAACAGATGCTCTATACTACACCACACAGGAGAGCCGACAGACCCTCTATACTACACCACACAGGAGAGCTGACAGATCCTCTATACTACACCACACAGGAGAGATGACAGATCCTCTATACTACACCACACAGGAGAGCTGACAGATCCTCTATACTACACCACACAGGAGAGCTGACAGATCCTCTATACTACACCACACAGGATAGCTGACAGATCCTCTATACTACACTACACAGGAGAGCTGACAGATCCTCTATACTACACCACACAGGAGAGCCGACAGATCCTCTATACTACACCACACAGGAGAGCCAACAGATCCTCTATACTACACCACACAGGAGAGCCGACAGATCCTCTATACTACACCACACAGGAGAGCTGACAGATCCTCTATACTACACCACACAGGAGAGCTGACTGATCCTCTATACTACACCACACAGGAGAGCCGACAGATCCTCTATACTACACCACACAGGACTGCTGACAGATCCTCTATATTACACCGCACAGGAGAGCTGACAGATCCTCTATACTACACCACACAGGAGAGCCGACAGATCCTCTATACTACACCACAGGAGAGCCGACAGATCCTCTATACTACACCACACAGGAGAACGGACAGATCCTCTCTACTACACCACACAGGAGAGCTGACAGATCCTCTATACTACATCACACAGGAGAACGGACAGATCCTCTATATTACAGAGAACAGGAGAGCCGACAGATCCTCTATACTACACCACACAGGAGAACGGACAGATCCTCTATACTACACCACACAGGAGAGCTGACAGATCCTCTATACTACACCACACAGGAGAGCTGACAGATCCTCTATACTACACCACACAGGAGAGCCGACAGATCCTCTATACTACACCACACAGGAGAGCCGACAGATCCTCTATACTACACCACACAGGAGAGCTGACAGATCCTCTATACTACACCACACAGGAGAGCTGACAGATCCTCTATACTACAACCACACAGGAGAGCCGACAGATCCTCTATACTACACCACACAGGAGAGCTGACAGATCCTCTATACTACACCGCACAGGAGAGCTAACAGATGCTCTATACTACACCCACACAGGAGAGCCGACAGATCCTCTATACTACCACCACACAGGAGAGCTGACAGATCCTCTATACTACACCACACAGGAGAGCTGACAGATCCTCTATACTACACCACACAGGAAGAGCCGACAGATCCTCTATACTACACCACACAGGAGAGCTGACAGATCCTCTATACTACACCACACAGGAGAGCTGACAGATCTCTATACTACACCACACAGGAGAGCCGACAGATCCTCTATAACTACAGAGCCAACAACAGGAGAGCTGACAGATCCTCTATACTACACCACACAGGAGAGCTGACAGATCCTCTATACTACACCACACAGGAGAGCTGACAATCCTCTATACTACACCACACAGGAGAGCTGACAGATCCTCTATACTACACCACACAGGAGAGCCGACAGATCCTCTATACTACACCACACAGGAGAGCTGACAGATCCTCTATACTACACCACACAGGAGAGCTGACAGATCCTCTATACTACACCACACAGGAGAGCTGACAGATCCTCTATACTACACCACACAGGAGAGCCGACAGTCCTCTATACTACACCACACAGGAGAGCCGACAGATCCTCTATACTACAGAAACAGGAGAGCTGAAGATCCTCTATACTACACCACACAGGAGAGCTGACAGATCCTCTATACTACAGAGACAGGAGAGCTGACAGATCCTCTATACTACACCACACAGGAGAGCCGACAGATCCTCTATACTACACCACACAGGAGAGCTGACAGATCCTCTATACTACACCACACAGGAGAGCCTATAACTGATGTTTATACGTCTTAATTTTTCTGTTCTCTTATCGTTTTTTTAGGTCTCTTAAGTACTGATAATTGCTTTATCTAAGAGTACAGCAGACATACGTAGGAACTTGTAGCCTACTCACGAGGATGGAGGTCCAGCAAGCAACGGTTATGCTTCCAATGGGCTCTGGAAGTGTTTAAGTGTGTTCAAGTGTTTAAGTAAATGTACTCTTCTCATAAATTACTTGGAGAATTGCCTGTGTAAAGGGAAGAAAGCACAGGGAGCGTTTGTACCTAGTCATTAATGATGTTCTCTGTGGGTTGATGATGTCTGGTTTAAACCTCTTCTTCTGGCGGCTTGGCTCTGAAGTTTATGTTTTTGCCCATAAGTTGTTTACTAGTTTAGCAGGAAAGTTTTAGTGTTTTAAGTGTTATTATTATTCTGAGGCATACTGGTTCTTATAGCTGGGCACAAAGTAACTGGGGAAAAAATCTTGCATGATGACAGCATGAGGCTCTTTGGTTGTTGTGGAGGAGGAGGGTCACTAAGTTATCTTTTAACCATTTATCTGATTATGTTTTATAGAAAAACAAGTATAGATTTTTATTGCTTATTGCTTGCAAGGCTTTTTTTTTTTTTTTTGGCAGTAGAAAAGCATTCCTAACTGTATACTCTCCACTATAAGCTACAATCTCGGAATTTATGCAACTTTCTATTTTTCATTAACATCTGACATCTCATAACATTGGGTCAGACGTTAAAGGGGTTGTCTCCCGAAAAATATTCTACAGTTTTCACACCAGCACCTGTATCAGAATTTTTTTGTAATTGCACAAAAATTAAAAGTTTTGTATAGCCAGTGAGTTATTTGTATTATTATCTGGATAGCGCCACCTGCTGTTTGTTTGTTTTATTTTTCTTATTTCTTTGTCCTGCTCACTGAGATGGCCGCACATCCTCAGTTTCATCCTTCACATGCCTCCTGAGCTGCGATAGGGAGAGCATGGACACGCCCCCTGAGTTGTGATAGGTAGAGCTGAGGCACGCCCCCTGAGCTGTGATAGGCAGATCATGGACACGCCCCCTGAGCTGTGATAGGTAGAGCTTAGACACGCCCCCTGAGCTGCAGCAGAAAAGACACTTCCCTTGAGCTGTCAGCTTGATATAAATCTAACAGAGCAATGAATGTGGAAATCTCTGGATCCATGTGAGCTACAGGGCTGGTTCTAGCTTTGTTAGAAAGATATTGTCGTGCTATATGATGTCTGATTTTCATTATTTACATTAGTCATGGGATAACCCCTTTAAAGGGTTTCTGTCATCAGAATTTAGCATTGCAAACCGAGTGTCATTTGCAATGCGCAAATGACACCTGATGACAGATATGTTAATTTTATAGTTTTCTGTAGCGTAGGTTTGGAGAAAATAGCTTTTTTAAAATATGTAAATAAGCTTCCCTAGGTGCAGGGGGCGTTAACCCTGCACCTAGTAGCGGCGTAATTCCTCCTCTTACCCCTCCTCCATTGCAGTGATTGATAGGGCCAGGCAGCTAGCTCTTTCGGCTCCCGCCCCTGTCCGAGTGCGAAATCCCGCGTCTGCGCATTGCGATTAACAATCTGCGCATGCGCTTTCCGCGATTTCACACTCGGACAGGGGCGGGAGCCGAAAGAGCTAGCTGCCTGGCCCTATCAATCACCGCAATGGAGGAGGGGTAAGAGGAGGAATTACGCCGCTACTAGGTGCAGGGTTAACGCCCCCTGCACCTAGGGAAGCTCATTTACATATTTTGAAAACGCTATTTTGCTCCAAACCTACGCTACACAAAACTATAAAATTAACATATCTGTCATCAGGTGTCATTTGCGCATTGCAAATGACACTCTGTTTGCAATACTAAATTCTGATGACAGAAACCCTTTAACATTAATTGATGCTCAGTCACTTGGGATCCCTACAAAGCAGAGTTATGAGCCCCAACCCGCTCTCACAGCTTTAAATCATATTCCGTGTTTTAAACCAGTTCTGAAGACATTTTGGACACGTTACCACGTGTCTTTGTTCTGAGAATATATGGGTACAGTGATAGACCATAGGAGGACTGGTTTCTTACCTCATAATGCAACCCACCCAACCATAACATGGCCAGTGAGGTCCAGCAAGCGATAAACCACACTTGAAGGTGACAGTGGTGAAGATCAGTTGATGCTCTGTGCATTATGTAACAGGGCAAAGAAAACTCACTAGTGTGTGGGGTACAAAGCTGCACATTTTCAACCACTGTATTTCTTCTTAAACTCATTTCCCACAGTTGACAGACCCTACCTCTGCAACCCCATGTGTCTTGGTTCATCTGACAACAGGACTGCAGTGATGAGGAGCAGTGGTCACACATGCACCCTTCCACTTCATTCAGTGACTAAGGGGCTAACGGAAATAGATCTCTACTTACCTGGCTCTGTTACTTCCATTGGTTGTGAATGGAGTTCTAGGGCACATCCTGGACTCCTCCTGGGTCCCCAACAATCAAACATTTATCACCTCTCCTGTGGATCGGGGATAAATGTCTGTATCTCGAAACATATTCTGTATTTTTCAAACCAGCACCTGGATCAGAACACTGTTGTAATTGCATGTAATTACAGATTTAGTATAGCCAGTGAGCTATTCAATAAAATGTATCTGTATAGCGCCACCTGCTGTTTCCTCTTTTCTTTATTTTTTTGTCCGCCTCACTGAGCTAGTTGAACATGCTTCAACTACCTCTCAGCCATACAGTGGGGAAAATAAGTATTTGATACACTGGCGATTTAGCAAATTTTCCCACCTATAAAGAATGGAGAGGTCTGTAATTTTTATCGTTAGGATACACGTCAACTGTGAGAGACTAAAACAAAATCCAGAAAAGCACATTCTATGATTTTTAAATAATGAATTTGCAGTTTATTGCATGAAATAAGTATTTGATACAATGGACAGAACTTAATATTTGGTACAGACACCTTTGTTTGCAATTCCAGAGGTCAGACGTTTCCTGTAGTTCTTGACCAGATTTGCCCACACTGCAGCAGGGATTTTGGCCCACTCCTCCACACAGATCTTCTCCAGATCTTTCAGGTTTCGGGGCTGCCACTGGACTATATTGAGTTTCAGCTCCCTAGCTTTGTTTGAAAGAGATTGTCATATCCTATATGATGTCTGATTTTCTTGAGGATAGGTCATCAGTTCGTAAAAACTCTGAAAACCCATTTAATCCATAGATGATGGGAAACATCTGAACCTGACCAGTAAGACACATGGAGGACACTTATTCTTTGTACACTGGCCTGAAAAAGTTGCAAAATTTGGCAACACCCTGCTTGTGCAGAATTTTGCTACTTTTTTTGGAGTGTTTTTGTCCTGCTCGCCACTTTTCCAAAATGGTGGTGGAGGAGGGGGGCCGTCCATAGCCAACCCAGAACATTTATTATTCTCTACGCAATAGATTATACCTGAAAGCTACACTAGCCCTCTTACTGTCATAAACTTCAGTTTGTCACACTGACCTGCACAGATGCACCACAGTAGTTAAGACGTGTGCAATTCTTAATTATTGAGGTACATCTGACCCAGCAGGGGGATAGATTAAAACCAGCCTGTAAAATGCCCCCATAAAGGCTTGTTACGTATTCCTTGATTAAGGCCCCTTTCACACCTGCGGCAGGGGACTCCGGCAGTGCTGCCGGAACTACACTCCGGCCCCATTCTCTGTAATGGGGATGGGCTGCGGATCTGGCCGCAGCACAGCAACCCCTGCCGAGAGGTGGCCGGAACAAAGGGGTTGCCGTGCTGCGGCCGGATCCGCAGCCCGCCCCCATTACAGAGAATGGGGCCGGAGTGTAGTTCCGGCAGCACTGCCGGAGTCCCCTGCCGCAGGTGTGAAAGGAGCCTAAAAGGGTTGTCCACTTACTGGTTATTGTTGACCTGTGTGTATATAAGATGATTACATGACACTAATATGGCCTTTGTTGAAATTCTGCACCATTTTCTATTTTTCATAAGGTATGCCCTCTTATTTACAAAGTCCTTTGTGCTGTCCTCATGGAGGTCCGGTCCATAAAATGGCCACTGAAGGACAGGAAAATCAACTCCATGTGATGTTTCCTCCATTCAGACACATTGCACTAAACAAGTACGGATGGCAGGTGCAGTGTATTTGAATGGAGGAGACATCACATGGAGGTGATTAGCTTGGTCACATGACCCTCCATCGGCAGCCATTTTATGGACAGGACCTCTGTGTGGACAGCATAAAAGTCCTGGCAAACATTGGGGCATATCTTATGAAATATAGAAAATGGTTCAGAATTTCAACACAGCCTATATTAGTAAGTGTCATCTAATCATCTCACAAACACATTGGTCAACAGTAACCAGAAAGTGGACAACCCCATTAAGTAAACTACTACCCCCTATCTACAGTATGGCTGCCCTTAGGGAGTCATTCCACATTCACTCTGCTTGCTTCCTATGTTGTCAGTTTTGCCCGTGGATTTCCCCATATTCCCTATTTTCTCTCCCTGTATAATCCAGGCGTTCTGCGTTGTTGCTGCTGTTTAGGGTGGTCAGTTTTAGAGAAATCTCCCGTTATGTAATTCTCAAATGAAATGCATTCGCTTGAAGAACTCTTGAAAACTTGACTAAGTGAAATTGGAAGACGGTGATTGTGATTACAAGTGAAACATTAAGAAGCCCATAGATATGCTTTTTTTTAATTCTTGACCAGTTTGGATATTAGAAGTTTCCTGATGGAAGGTTGCCTCCGTTCTCTGTATTGACGTAGGCCGTGTTATGCCTGTATGGGGTGGCTCATGTTCTGCCTTGTAAATATTGTAGGCAAGATATATGGCTCCTGTTCTGTAAATGATAGTACGAGACTTTGTCTCTTACTGTTGTAGCGAGTTACTGCTCCTTTCTCTGTCTGTTTCTCTGTCTTCCCTGTGTTGGATAACCTCTTCTTAGTATGACTGGTATGACTTGTACTCGGGGCGGAGGGAAGAATATTGGGCTGTTCTGATGGCTGGGGTATGTTGGTGGCTTTCACGGCTGCATCTGGCTATTGGCTGATGGATTGGGCATACTTGGTATCTGAGTCTGTGTATCCTGCTATGGAGTCTTGTCTTGATGCATGGTGGGGCTGGATCCTTCCTGTTTATGTGACATGATTGCCTCCTGTCTTCCTGTAATGATGGGACAGTAGTACTGGGTCCTCCTGGTCTCTCTGAATATGATGTAGTTGTTTTCCGTCTCATTTTGCTGCCTTATGGGTCATTCTCCAAAACTGGTGTGTGGGTGCTGTGAGCAGTACCATTGGGAGCGCGCTTACACTGGAGGTTCCCTTTGTGGGTACTTGGTTCTTTCCTCCTTTAATCTCATTTCAGTAAAAACGATAAAACATGAATAACGCCTTTGTTATCGTAACATGCTTTCCCATTCCGCTTAAGAATTGCCTCAAATGCTTTCACAGCAGGAGCTGCTCCTGGCAATTATGGGGCAAACAGCAATTTTCTTACAATCTTTAAGCCAAATGAGTTTTCCTCCCAACATGGGTGTCGTAATTGAGCAATTTACCTAAAGCTTATGCGGCTGTAATTGGTGTTCACTGTCATATCAATATAGCTATAGAATAAATTTCCTTTTTTTTATGTGTGTTCACAGATAAATGTGAAATCTTGAAACGTAGGAAGCTTCATGGCAAAGTCTGTGTCCCACATTATGCGGCTATTGAACCGGGTGGAAATGGGTTGACTATTATTTCTTACAAACCCTTCAGATTCATTGTAGATGAGGAAAATGAACCAGAAGAGGAGAAAATGGAAGAGGAGGCGAAAAAAAGGTAACGCTGACTCTGGTCTCTCTTGCTACAATTTTTCTTCTAGGATGAAATTCTTCCACAGGCGATAGATTTCTACCTGAACGTGCGGAAATGACAGTAATTGTCTATTACACAATGACCTCTTTCTACAGAGCAGGTGTTTGTATTGGTTAAATTGTCCCCAGATAAAATATATTACAACTAAGGGCTCATGCACACGAACATATTTTCTTTCCGTGTCCATTCCGTTTTTTTTTTTGTTGTTGTTTTTTTTTTTTGCAGGACCGTATACGGAACCATTCATTTCAATGGGTCCACATAAAAAAACGGAAATTACTCTGCGTGCATTCCGTTTAGAACATATCCTATTATTGTCCGCATTACTGTTTTATTAGGAGCCAGCTGTTGTTCCGCAAAAGACGGAATGCACACGGTCGTCATCCGTATTTTTTGCTGACCGCAAAATACATACGGTCGTGTGCATGAGCCATAAGGCTATTTTCACACTTGCGTTTGTTATCTATTAAGGGGTTTC
>ONZH01005169.1:0-26469 GCA_900303285.1 Rhinella marina | reverse complement strand
TTTGAACAGCAGTTATCAGCTTTTTCCACATATTCTCAATTGGATTCAGGTCCGGACTTTGACTTGGCCATTCTAAGACCTGGATACGTTTTTTTTTTTAACCATTCCATTGTAGATTTTGCTTTATGGGATCATTGTCTTGTTGGAAGATAAATCTCCATCCCAGTCTCAGGTCTTTTGCAGACTCCAACAGGTTTTCATCCAGAATGGTCCTGTATTTGGCTCCATCCATCTTCCCATCAATTTTAACCATCTTCCCTGTCCCTGCTGATGAAAAGCAGGCCCAAACCATGATGCTGCCACCACCTTGTTTGACAGTGGGGATGGTGTGTTCAGGGTGATGAGCTATGTTGCTTTTACGCCAAACATATCGTTTTGCATTGTTTCCAAAAAGTTTGATTTTGGTTTCATCTGACCAGAGCACCTTCTTCCACATGTTTGGTGTGTCTCCCAGGTGGCTTGTGGCAAACTGTAAACCAGACTTTTTATGGATATCTTTGAGAAATGGCTTTCTTTTTACCACTCATAAAGACCAGATTTGTGAAGTGTTCGACTGATTGTTGTCCTATGGACAGACTCTCCCACCTCAGCAGTAGATCTCTGCAGTTCATCCAGAGTGATCATGGGCCTCTTGGCTGCATCTTTGATCAGTCTTCTCCTTGTTTGAGATGAAAGTTTAGAGGGACGTCCAGGTCTTGGTAGATTTTCAGTGGTCTGATACTCCTTCCATTTCAATATGATCGCTTGCACAGTGCTCCTTGAGATGTTTAAAGCTTGGGAAATCTTTTGGTATCCAAATCCGGCTTTAAACTTCTCCACAACAGTATCACGGACCTACCTGGTGTGTTCCTTGGTCTTCATGATGCTCTCTGTGCTTTAAACAGAACCCTGAGACTATCACAGAGCAGGTGCATTTATACAGAGACTTGATTACACACAGGTGGATTCTTTTTATCTTCATCAGTCATTTAGGACAATATTGGATCATTCAGAGATCCTCAATGAACTTCTGGAGTGAGTTTTCTGAACTGAAAGCAAATGGGCCGAATAATTTTGCACGCCCAACTTTTTAGTTTTATTATTACAAAAAAAGTTTAAATGATCCAATAAATTTCGTTCCACTTCACAATTATGACCCACTTGTTGTTGATTCAAAAATGTTATATCTAGAGATGAGCGATCACTAAAGTGCTCGGGTGCTCGTTATTCGAGACAAACTTTTCCCAATGTTCGGGTGCTCGTTTCAAGTAACGAACCCCATTGAAGTCAATGGGAGACTCAAGCATTTTTGCAGGGGACCAAGGCTCTGCCTAGGGAAGGCTGGGTGAAAACCTGGAAACATCAGAAAATGATGGAAACACCATGGAAATGGACTGGAAACAGCAGGGGCAGCATGCATGGATGCCTCTGAGGCTGCCTAATCCCACCATTACCCCAAATTCTCCTGCAACAGCCTGGTGGTTACCCTCATGGCAATTGTGCTCACCCAGACCAAGAAAGGCGAGGCACATGCCCATCACATGTTAGGGAAGCACCCAACTAGGTGCAAAGAAAAATTGTTTAGAGAGAGGGCCTGTAGGTGAACCTCCGGAAAAATTGTTTACAGAGAGGGCCTGTAACTTTATATCTATGTTGCACTTGCACTTTACTTGGTACGCTTTGATACTTGTCTTAGACCAATTATTGCATTTCTATACTGTTCTGCCCCTCTGTTATTGTGCTAGGTGCCTCCATTTTATATATGTGTTTTTTATACTGTGTGTGTAACATTATATGCATCCATAAAGTAATTAATCTTTATCCTGTGGTGTATTATAACTATTGGTGTTGACGTATGGGGCTTTTTGCACACCCCTACTACTAAGTGCCCCGCATTGTTTTGATTGGGGTTTATTTAAGTGCAACCCAGACAAATGTCGCACAGAGTTTTTTTAATGTAGCTGTATCAGTGAGAGCAAAAGACCTTTTTTAATTAAGTGATGTACAGAATGGGTCACCTGGACAGAAAATACGGATTGTGCTTTGTATATAGGTGGATAAGTTAGAGCAAAATTACGTATTTTATTACGTACCGTGCAGTATGGAGCAATTACACTGAAACTATTAGATTAGGCAGACTTGGTCTGCTTAAGTGCAACCCAGACAAATGTCGCACAGAGATTTTTGTAATGTAGCTGTATCAGTGAGAGCAAAAGACCTTTTTTAATTACGTGACGTACTGAATGTGTCACCTGGACAGAAAATACGAATTGTGGTTTGTGGTGACTGGACAGCTGAACTGTGACACACAGAATGGTTCCACACAGCTGTATGAAATGGATTTGTATCGCTGAGATAAAACAACAAAAAAACTCTTTATTTATTTAGTTAGTTAGTTAGTTATTTATTTATTTTTTTATATATATATTTTTTAATGTGACATGCAGAAACTATCAGAGAGCAAACTCAGCCCCTGCTGACTGTGGCTATTTTGACTGCAACCCAGACAAATGTCGCACAGAGATTTTTGTAATGTAGCTGTATCAGTCAGAGCAAAAGACCTTTTTTAATTACGTGACGTACAGAATGTGTCACCTGGACAGAAAATACGGAGTGTGGTTTGTGGTGAGTGGACAGCTGAACTGTGATACACAGAATGGTTTCACGCAGCTGCATGAAATGGATTTGCATTACTGAGATAAAACAACAAAAAAACTATTTTTTTATATATTTTTTGTATTATTTTTTATATATATATATATATTTTTTTTAACGTGAACTGCAGAAACTATCAGAGAGCAAACTCTGCCCCTTCTGACTGTGGCTATTTTGACTGCTACCCAGACAAATGTCGCACAGAGATTTTTGTAATGTAGCTGTATCAGTGAAAGCAAAAGACGGTATTTGATTACGTGACGTACAGTATGGGTCACCTGGACAGAAAATACGGATTGTGGTTTGTGGTGAGTGGACAGCTGAACTGTGACACACAGAATGGTTCCACACTGCTGTATGAAATGGATTTTTGTAATGTAGCTGTATCAGTGAAAGCAAAAGACCGTATATGATTACGTGACGTACAGTATGGGTCACCTGGACAGAAAATACGGATTGTGGTTTGTGGTGAGTGGACAGCTGAACTGTGACAAACAGAATGGTTCCACACAGCTGTATGAAATGGATTTGTATCACTGAGATAAAACAATTTAAAAAAAAGGGTTATATATGGCGATAGCTGCACTTCTAGTGCCAGCCAGCCCAGCCAGGAGACAAAAAAAAAGGTCTTGTAGCCCTTAGAAGGGCTGTTGGGTTCTTTTGAGATCACTCCTGCCTAACAGAGAACTAAATCCAGGCCCTAACACTCTCCCTGAAATGCAGCAGCTCTGTCCCTAATGACATCCAGACAGCATCTGAGCCGAGCACCGCGGGCAGTCACTAGTTTATTCCAGGGTCACCTGATCAGGCCAGCCAACCCCTGCTATCGACATGTAAGGGCCCCACGTGATGCTGGGTGTACCGCAGAGTCTCCTGGCTTGTGATTGGCTGAGTTTATAGGCGGCAAAAATTCAAAATGCGGGAGATGCCATTTCCTCGAGCATGGCGAGATACTCGTCCGAGCAGTGAGCACTTACGAGTACCGTAATACTCGAACGAGCACCAAGCTCGGACGAGCATGCTCGCTCATCTCTAGTTATATCTTTTTGTTTGAAGCCTGAAATGTGGCAAAAGGTTTAAAAGTTCCAGGGGGCCAAATACTTTCGCAAGGCACTGTATATATATATATATATATATATATATGGAGCCTATGGGCAACAGTACCAACCATATGCCTATGCAATGTCACAGCCTTACGATTGGGCATATATTAACATATATGTTGTTTAACTCTAATGTAGGTTTAGTAGGTTTAAGATGTGAACAGAGCCTTCACTTCTAGTTTATTGTGGCTAGGTTGACTACTCATTTCATCTTTTTTATTTTATTTTTTCATACTATTTTTTGTGCAGGACATACAAATGCAGCCTGTTATATTTTTCAGTCTTATATTATAACAAATAAATATAAATACTAAATAAATAAATATACAAAAATAAATATACAAAAATATGTGAATGTATACTTTTTATTTTTGATTACAATTAGAGATGAGTGAATCATCCAAAATTCGCTTTGGCGAATAATCGACAAATTTCTGACAAGATTAGTTCTTAATACAAATTTATTTGGTCAAATTTGCGTTAAAAAATAATCGTTGTTTTGCGAACATTCCTACACAAATTACAAACATACAGTCAGCGTTGTTAAAAGTACGCAATACGTAAGCATTAGCGTACAAAGTGCATACAAATCCTTAGTGTACTATTGACTCGCGATTGCGTCATACGCACGAGGCTAGGCCGCGGCGTTCAGTCTTTAGAGGCAGTCCATATGAGCTAGAAAAGTAATGTACTAGCTATCCGGCTAAGTGCATAATTTATTAAAAACACCATACAATAAGTGCATAATAGGACACATTGCAGTACCTGAAAAAGAATACACACAATGGGCTAAAGTTCTTGAACGTTGCTGAACCTGTAAAAAACATTATTGCTATGCTAAAATACAGAAAAGACATAATTATGCAATCATTTTAGTGCAATCAATTTCACATTTGCAAGCATAATAGACTCTGATATACATTTGAGTCTCTCTTCGTGGCTGCTTGGCATAAAACACTGGAACACAGTCCAAAATTCAATTGTAATCCACGTGAGGTAATTTTGTAATCCAAACAGGTAACGTGTAATTCACATGGATAATAGAAAAAAGCAGCAAATAAAGAACCCTCTTTGCAAAGGAGGCTCCCAAATAACCTGAGAAGGGGGAAAAAGGAAAATAGGCATGCTTAGACGCAACTGGGAATTTTCTGTAGAATGGGGGGGGGGTCCTGACAAGCCATGTTCATCTGGGTGAGAGTCAAACAGGGGGCAATACAAACTAAACAAACAAATCAAGTGCCAACTAGCTCTAACCCATCAGGTGCAGTCCATGTTGTTGCTCCCATAGGTCCTCCAGAGGTGTCCTTTAAATCACTCAGCCAGTAGAAGGGTTCCTCAGATGAGGGACCCGAAGTGCTCCTCGCTTGAACTGCTACTGAATGACATCAGAGGATGCTCCTGCCTCTTGTAGGCCAAGCTGGCTGCTGTGGTGGAGCTCCATTACCCTCTTCTGCCAGAAGTCGGACTTGACCGGGTCCGGGTGGTGGTCACACTGGTGAGCGCTGCAACCACTTGCCCCTTCACTTTTCCAGATACTCCTGCTTGCTGGGACAGCAGGGGTAAGGACTTCTGGCTGCAGCGGTTGAGGCAAGGTTGCACCTAGGGAAGAAGCCCCAGCTCCCCTGGCTGCTGTTGACTTCATTTTCCAGGGTAGTTGGTACTGGTGGATCACCGTGGACTGGAAAGTAAATGATGATGTCATCAGCTGACCCAGCTGAAAGGACTGTGATGGTGGTGGTGGTGGCAGTCTAGGGATCAGAGGCTCAGGCTGTGGCTTCTCCCTCAAATGGAGGGTGCCATCTGGTGAGTCCTGTAGGCAGAGCACGCATCTTTCGGCTGGTGGTTCCTCCGGCCAAACTTCTGGTGGTGATGTAGGGACCAGGGGCTTAGATAATAAGGTAACCCCGGTAGCAAAGGGGTCTTTCAGCGATGCCATGGTAGTATATTCCACCTGATCCCCCACGTACAGGCTGTGATGGGGTTGGGGCAGGTGCGGCCATTTCACTAACCTGCGGCCCACAAAGTACTCCTTGCTGTCTTCGTCATCTGCCAGGAAGCCAGAGCCTCGCTCCACTGAAAACCATAGGACCGTTCCCTTATGCCGCTCCAGTGTAGGGTCTCCAGGCCTCGGATGGTCCAGTACTTGGATGACCCAGTCCCATAGGGTCTGGGCGTGGGCCATCACTGATGCAGGCACAATGGGATTCTACCGCATGGAAGGTGTTGTTGTTGCTCTCCTCCTGGGTGGCGAAGTGGACGCTCCAGCCACCTCCGCCGCACCAGCCGCACCAGCTGACAAGGCGAATATCGAGTCAGAAGCCGGTGAGACTGTCTTGCACAATTGTGACACTGTGATCTCTGGAGCGGGCAGTGGTTCGGGGTACCCTTTACCAAAGACTATTTCCCCCCACTTTGGTCACAGTTGCGTCGCCATGCTGTGGTATCTTGTTCACCGCTGGCTTGAACTGAAGCAGAGGGCGGAGTAATGAGGGAGGAGTCTTTACTCCTTATAGTTCCCGGTGGGCCGGGCTGTTTTTTCCCGCTTCTGAGGGGGGCATATCTTCACTTTCCCGCTCTTGAAAAACTCCGGATTAGCTTTGGAATAGGAAAAATGGAGGATTCAATACGAATCTACGAAGCCGCGAATAAATTTGCTTATCTCTAGTTACAATAGAGGCCAATGGTAACAAGATCCAGTACAATGGCAACAAGGTCCAGTAAAACTATGTATATGGCCCAACTATGGTGTGAACTTAGCCTGAAACATGAAGATAACCAATTGTAGAAATACTGAAGTTTTAAGAGTAGTCTAAGAAATGTCACTGTATGTAGCACTGGCTTGTTAAATATAGTGTGGATTAACAATGTGCTTACAGTGTATGTTTGAAGCAGGGATTGTGAAAGCTCCTGGCCTGACATATGTCAAATGTATCAATTGGACCCAAATTCAACAAACTTTTGGCCTCTGTCAGTTTGGGACACTCCACAGTATACTTGATGTCAACATATTTTTGTTTTCCTGTATAGACTAGTGTCCTTTATACAGATGTATCCAGTAAAAAATGTATACTATGCCTATAAAATTGATCATTGAAATGTCTGCATTCTCCACAATTCTGTTCAATTAATTTTTATTGGTTTCTCATCTTTTTAGGGACAAATTAGATTATAGGTGAATATTTTTGGTCAGCAGACCTTCTTTAGGACACTGATTGCTTAGACAGTAACACATGAGGAAAGCAAGTGTAATCACTGTAGTGAGCCTGAATGATTCTATACTGTGTGCAGTGACATTTCTCTTCTATTGTATGCTCAAATTGGAGGCACCTGTAAGAAGTGTATATCTTAGATATTCTCATGGTGTATTGTACACCTTTAACCTACACTGCAAACTCTGTGTGAATGCATCCTAAATGACATCATTCCCAGACCACGTTGAGCATTATATTGTGTGGTCTCAATCTGATTAGCTTCAATTGACTTTTATAGAAAATGATATAGTATGTAAACGCAAAAAGCGTTTGGTGTATTATAGTGAACAGCAGAATAAGAATATCCTCTGGGGCCACTGACACTATCAGTATAGGATTAAAGGCAAGACGGCACCCTTGGATCTGCTTAATCTTCATACACAGGAGACAGACAAGTACTGCCAGCATTTCCCTAACATGTGTGATGCCACGTGGGATGCCAAAAAAATTTACATCCACAGCGCCTGGCAATTACATCCACAGAGCGCAGAGAAGACACGCTCCACACACAGCCTACAGCTGGGACGATCCTAATGTATAAGGAGTGGTAACGTAATATGACCATATGAAATTCAGTAATTACTGTTACTAACTAACCCCAGGATAACTAATCACTGCAATAACTGTGATTCTTATGCCAGTTCATGGTTCATATAAGAAGGCCTCCAACCCCAATTACATCACTTTTTCTGCTTTGGGGGATTGATTTTATCTTATTTTACTTCATTTTACTTCATTTGATTTTCAAGGAATCCATTGGAGTGAACTAATGATACCTTATTGGCACATTTGAAGAACTATGATGCATTAGAGGAGTAACTAACTCTTGATGTCAATGTAGAGACAATATGGGAAGATTCTTAAATATACATATATAGTAACTTGTACCCCCTACAAATCATCATCCATATTTTATGAATTCATTAATTATATCAATCATTGAAATTCATTTGTTATATTTTTTATATTTTTATGAATTTTCCTATTTTTCTCTTTTCTAATTTTTGTACCATGAAATATGTATGGTGGTCCCAAAGACAGTTTTGTGAGACAAGGATCATGGCATATTGAAAGTATGGGTCTATATGAATTGATGTTATATAATAATAACTCAATCATGACTTTTTATGTAAAAATTAAGACAAGTTTTTTAAATAATAGTTTCATGTATTTTTATTTAATAAATAATTAATTGTTGCTAGACATAATAGTTGCATTTGTTTACATACAGTGTTGGTTGGGTGAGTGCCCTTCTAGATTATTATTACTGCTTTATTCTTCTTATTCGGCAGAGGGTGTGCCGTAGAAGAGAACACCTTTATCATATTGGATTCACTGGGTAGAGCCACTGGTGCCTCCTATAGCACAAGAGTATACATGTTGCAGAAATTATATAAATATGTAATATTGAGGACATAATTATGTTTGATCATATTTGGGGACTATCACTTATTACTTATGTTTGTAGGATGCACACATTCTACTGTAGTTTGTCTATGTACATTTCTAATTACAATTCATTACATTCATTGGTATGGCCTTCCCATATATGATATATAAAAAATTAACAACATTCCAGTATTATAACCTATATTTGTAGGCTGGTGAAGGGCATGTTATAACACAAATAAGACATTCCTTTGAGTGTCCATTCATTCACATACAATGCCTACAATGTCTGATAACTGCTACCTGTGATACAAATAACATGCTAGGAAACAGGACAGTGGATAAAGAAATGTTGATACAGATTAGCTATATAGAAATCCATCGATTCACCACTTTCTGAGAGCCATACTCTATGTGCCAAGAATAGAATAGCAGTATTTCTATTTACCATTGAGGAACACATGGCATCTCTGTAACTCCTACATCTTTTAGCATTTTACAATAGTAAGACTTCTTTTCATTTTTTCCTCCCTTGTACATTTTTTGTCACTTTCAAAAGACATACAAGTAAACACAGGTGTCTCATATTAGTACAGAGGATCCCCATGAACATGAAAAGTACAAGGCAATATGATGCACACATTCTACCGCAATAGATACCAGAGGTGAACAAAATTTTGTTTTATTGTTATTTGTGTATGAGGATGACTGGTTCAATTGTCTAGTAAAATGTGAACATTGTAGATCAGTATTTCCTGAACAAGGTTGTATCTATTCACTACAGGAGTGGTGGCATGCTTCTTAGATTTCTCAATCTCTGCTTAGAAGCTTGCCACCAGCACAACACATCGAGCAGTAACAGTGGAAAGGGAGGCCCATATATATCTTTCATGGCTCAGTGGGTCAGCCTGGAATTGAAGACTCTGAAAGTGGTTATGGACTACTAAAAGGAATCCCAAGGTCACAATATATCAATATCCTTAGTCTATCCTCTAATATAAAAACATCCTTGCAGTCAAGATAGTCAAAATTAAAATAAGTTCAGGATCTGGCAGTAATTCAAAACAAATGAATATCAAAGAAGACTAGTCTCTTTAGATATTGGTGAAATTGAGTGAGCAATGAGGATTGTGCAGAGAACTCTCACATGTGGTATCAACAAGAAACAACCACAATATTTCCTGGTTAGATCTTCTCATATTTTTGTGACAATCAGAACATAGCTCTGGACTTTGTTTTGCAATGCAAAACATTAAGGTTGTGTGGTGGTAATGCCATCATTATACTATGGATCTTTAGCAACCAAATGCAATTGTCTAGTCCTAGCCTTAAACATTTCAGTTATAAGGACCAATGTAACAAACTTGCTAAGACTAGAATGTAAGGGCAAGAACCCAGAATCTTAACTATGATATATCAAAACTGTACTTGCAACATTCCTGATGCAACACCTGTTTGAATATATATGAACATGTATGGAGTCACAGACTGTATTTTTATTTTATTCATTACAGGCTAAAACCACTTTTATGCATAAGTCAAAATTATTATGGATTTTTTTGCAAAACTTTGTACTTTGATGCGCCATTGCATAATGGCAACTATAAGTGTAAAGTTTAAGTATAGTGGTTTAATATTTTATTTTATATAGTTCAGGTATAATTGAGGTTGTAATTCAGTGTGTCAAAAATGCTAAATTGATTAAAAAAAACAGCAGTGAAGTTAGTAAGTTAAAAGGGGCCCAGAGTAAATACCAGTGGTGAATGTATTGAATTCAGAGGCACCAAATTAGCTGAAGCTATAATACTATGCAGCAGAAAATTTCCAAATGGCCTAAATTTTTTCCCTTTGATTTTGCACCATGATTTTCACCTAAGCAGTATTTTGAAGCCAAGAAATTGCATAATTTCACTCAGTTCTCTGAACATAATATTTATTATGTATGTATGGCTACCTTGTTGGTGACAAAAAATACCTTGTTGGTGACAAGAGTAGAGACAACTGGTGATGACATGTACAAAACTGAGAGAATAAGGAATATGTCCAATATTTTAATTTTATTGATTTTCTAATCAGCATAATGTCATTCATAACTGTAGTATAACGACTATACATACATCTGTTTTGAACATTGTAACTGGCTCTTATATTGCCCCTTTGGGTATCTGGCCCCCAATTGTGCTGTTCTCTATCCGCCTTAGGTCCCTGATGTAACTATGGAGCTAGGTCTCCTTCCTGGTCTCCCGCTATTAGTCGATATCAGGTCTATGACAGGTGCTATGTTCAGCAGCGCTTCTGTCACTATGGACCTTGATCCTGGGGAGTGGACCAGGATCAAGTATGGAGGGGGCGGAGCTTGTCTGCATAAAAAGCGGGCGTTTTGGCAGCCGCTTCACGGCCATCCTGGTGCCGGAGTTCTCCCTCTGACACATGAGAGGGGGTGCGCGTCCTTTGCTTGTGACTGCCCGCATGCTGCTCTGCTATGTATCTAGTTTAGGTCTGGCTCCTAAGTATAGTAGTATGAGTGAAACATGTCGAGCCTGTGATTTAGCAGCCTAAGATACTTTAAGATTGAGCAGATGTCTTAAATAGACAGAATAGAGCAATTTCCTTTTTTTTTTAACTACCAGGGCATCTCTGTTTAGCTACAACCCAGCCACAGATATAGTGAATTGAGTGGGTATGTGGCCAATTCTCACTGCAATAAAGGGGCTGGTGAGGATTCAGTTTGGGGAGTCTTAGTGGTGAGGCTACTGTGGGATTGAAGCGTTGCATGCAATTTGTGCATCATGAATCTGATTATCGCCTAGTCTCACCATCCCACAGTTTCTAGGTGCACCCAGTATTTGTTGAGAGACTCATGAATCTTAGCCCCCCCCTCTTTTTCATGTCTTTACATCCAGTGATCGGTCTGGGTGCATGCTATATATTAATGTGAGTGATCCTGGCTTCCTCTTACTATACTAAGCAATTTTAAGTGTGGCACAATGACAGAGTGTGGAGGTGGCAGCAGCATCAGGAGGCCATAGAGTGGCAAGGTGACATAATGTGGAGGTGGCAGCAGCATCAGAAGACCACAGAGTGGCAAGGTAACATAATTTGGAGGTGGCAGCAGCATCAGGAGACCACAGAGTGAACAGGACTTGGCATCAGATGTGTGGCATCAGGCGGGTGGCAGCATCAGAATAGTAGCTGAGGCAGGTAGATAGAAGAAACCGGTCTCTTTTGTCAAGGTTTGGGTGATGCAGCATGGATGATCTAATCCAATGCATCAGGCATTGGTGGGTGGAAATCCTGGCTGGCCCACGCCTGATTCATCTTGACAAAGGTAAGTCTCTCCACATTTTGGGTGGACAAGCGAGTTCTCCTTGGGCCATGGCCATGGCAGTGGAACGTGAGCACAAAGGGCACCCTCGGTCAGACCTGCAAGAGGATGGACGATGGTGCAGATAGGCAGCGGCCAACTGACTTCATAGGATGTCTGTATATTAGTTCAGTTTTTCCTCTCTTTCGCGGGTGTAAAAAATGCCCCCATTTTGGACTGGCAGTGAAAGACTAACATGGTGGAAAGCCAGTAGTCATCCCTCTGCCGAATGGTGACAATTCGTCTGTCACTACGCAAGCAAGTGAGCATCCATTGGGCCATTTGCGCAAGTGACTCAGAGGGACTCCCTGCCTCCATCTCCACTACATACAGCCATGTGTGTCTGGGTCCTCTGCCTCGTCTTCCTCATCATCCTGTAGCTCCTCTGGCTGCTTCTGCTCCTCCTCTCCTGTCACCTGTGTAGAAAACCACCCATTTCGCTACACATTGCTTGTGCTCCAATGTCCTCTTCCTCCTCCAGTTCAGCCCCCACAGGGCTTATGTGGCCATGAGATGTAGGTGCCACGTCTGCAGTCCCCTGACCAGCCATATTTACCAGCATCTTTTCCAGGATATGAATCAGTGGAATGACGTTCATCCCGTAGTCCTGACGACTGATAAATAAAGTGGCCTCCTCAAAGGGCCCAAGCAAATGGCAGGCGTCACGCATGAGCTGCCACTGACTAACATCGAAGTTACACAGGGGAGTACCGCTGTCCGCTTGGATCATCAAGAAATTGTTAATGGCCTTTCTCTGTTCCTACAGTCGGTCCAACATATGGAGGGTGGAATTCTAATGGGTGGAAATGTTGCATATCAACCTATGTTGGGGGACGCTGTTCTGACACTGTAGCTCAAGAAGAGCATGCTTGGCAGTGTACAAGTGGCTAAAGTGCATGCAAAGTTTCCTGACCATTTTTACCATGTCTTGAAGATGGATAGAAGACTTCAGGAACCGCTTGACAACCAGATTGAACACATGCACCATGCAGGGCGCATGGCACAGCCCTCCTTGATGCAGCACCAACACCGTGTTTTTCCCATTACCGATCACCATAAATCCGATTTTAAGTTGTTGGGGAGAAAGCCAGGATTCGATTTCTTGATGAAGGATGGAAAGCAGTTACTCCCCTGTGTGACTCCTTTCGCCAAGACAAACTAGGTGCAGAACAGCATGACACTGCCATGCCCTGCACATGTAGTTTTCTGGTGGGGCACTGTTAATTGTCCCTGCAGTAGAGGCTAAGGACATGGTGGAGGATGAGGAGACAAAGAGGGACATTGTCGCAGGACCAACGGTGTGATAACGTGGAGGCGGAAGCAGCGTCGCCTGGTTAAGTTTCTGGTTTGGCTGTACAGGAACCAAATTTAGCCAGTGGGCAATAAAGGACATATATTGTCCCTGGCCATAGTTACAGCTCCACATGTCGGCGCTGTCGTGCAGTTTGGCAGACACCGATAGGCTCAAGGACAGGCCCACCTTCTGTTCTACATATTTGTGCAGGGCTGGTACTAGCTGTTTTGCTAAGAAATAATGGCATGGGAATCTCCATCTCGGCCCATCACAAGCCACTAGTTCTCTGAAAGGTGCAGAACCCACCACTTGGAAAGGGAGGGACTGCAGTACCAGCAGCTTGGGCAGGAGCACGTTCTACTTCTGCGCCATAGGAAGACTACACGTGTATTGCTGTCTCTTGGCAATCGCTTCGGTGATCGGCGCAAATAGTAAGTCCCTACGGAAGATACAATAGAATCACTGAGCAGGAAGATACTGTCCAATAAACAAGAAATTTTGCAAAAAAAGGCTGTACAACCCAAAACAAATTTTCCCACTGAATGGCTAATCTATACAGTCATGGCCAAAAGTTTTGAGATATATTATAAATATATATATATTTTCACATGATCTGCTGCCCTCTGGTTTTTATGTGTGTTTGTCAGATGTTTTTATCACATACAGAAATATAATTGCAATCATATTATGAGTAACAAAAGCTTATATTGACAGTTAGAATGAGTTAATGCAGCAAGTCAATATTTGCAGTGTTGACCCTTCTTCTTCAGGACCTCTGCAATTCTCCCTGGCATGCTCTCAATCAACTTCTGGACCAAATCCTGACTGATAACAGTCCATTCTTGCACAATCAATGCTTGCATTTTGTCAGAATATGTAGGTTTTTGTTTGTCCACCTGTCTCTTGATGATTGACCACAAGTTCTCAATGGGATTAAGATCTGGGGAGTTTCCAGCCCATGGACCCAAAATCTCTATGTTTTGTTCCCTGAGCCATGTAGTTATCACCTTTGCTTTATGGCAAGGTGCTCCATCATGCTGGAAAAGGCATTGTTGATCGCCAAACTGCTCTTGGACGGTTGGGAGAAGTTGCTCTCAGAGGACATTCTGGTACCATTCTTTATTCATGGCTGTGTTTTTAGGCAAGACTGTGAGAGAGCCGATTCCCTTGGCTGAGAAGCAACCCCACACATGAATGGTTTCAGGATGCTTTACAGTTGGCATGAGACAAGACTGGTGGTAGTGCTCACCTCGTCTTCTCCGAATAAGCTGTTTTCCAGATGTCCCAAACAATCGAAAAGGGGATTCATCAGAGAAAATGACTTTACCCCAGTCCTCAGCAGTCCACTCCCTGTACCTTTTGCAGAAAATCAGTCTGTCCCTGATGTTTTTTCTGGAGAGAAGTGGCTTCTTTGCTGCCCTCCTTGAGACCAGGCCTTGCTCCAAGAGTCTCCGCCTCACAGTGCGTGCAGATGCACTCACACCTGCCTGCTGCCATTCCTGAGCAAGCTCTGCACTGCTGGTAGCCCGATCCCGCAGCTTAAACACTTTTAAGAGACGGTCCTGGCACTTGCTGGTCTTTCTTGGGCGCCCTGGAGCCTTTTTGGCAACAATGGAACCTCTCTCCTTGAAGTTCTTAATGATGCGATAGATTGTTGACTGAGGTGCAATCTTTCTAGCTGCGATACTCTTCTCTGTTAGGCCATTTTTGTGCAGTGCAATGATGACTGCACGTATTTCTTTAGAGATAACCATGGTTAACAGAAGAGAAACAATGATGCCAAGCACCAGCCTCTTTTTAAAGTGTCCAGTGGTGTCATTCTTACTTAATCATGACAGATTGATCTCCAGCCCTGTCCTCATCAACACCCACACCTGTGTTAATGGAGCAATCACTGAAACGATGTTAGCTGGTCCTTTTAAGGCAGGGCTGCAATGATGTTGAAATGTGTTTTGGGGGATAAAGTTCATTTTCTAGGCAAATATTGACTTTGCAAGTAATTGCTGTTAAGCTGATCACTCCTTCTAACATTCTGGAGTATATGCAAATTGCCATTATAAAAACTGAAGCAGTAGACTTTGTAAAAATTAATATTTGTATCATTCTCAAAACTTTTGGCCATGACTGTACAATGATTCACTCCCTACAGTAGAGACTGAACAAAGTTACAGAGCAGAAAAATACTGTCCAATCAACAAGAAATTTTCCCAAAAAAGGCTGTACAACCCAAAACAAATTTCACCACTGAATGGCTAATCAACGGAATTATTCACTTCCTACAAGAGACTGAACAAAGTCACAGAGCAGGAATAACCTGTCTAATCAACAAGATAGTTTCCCAAAAAAGGCTGAACAACCCAAAACAAATTTCACCACTGAATGGCTAATCGATGGAATTATTCCTTCCCTAAAGAAGAGCCTGAACAAAGTCACAGAGTGAGAAGATACAATACAATCATGGAGCAATTTACCCAAAAAAGGCTGCATCACCCAAAAAATTTCACTACAGAATGACAATATAAATTCACCACACAATGGCTAATAAGCTCTTTTCTTTTTTCCCCACTAATACACACCAAAAAAGGCTTTAGAACATATACCTGCGAGCTAAATTGTTAATACTTTTTTTTGCCATTAATACACGCCAAAAAGGACTGAAATGTTCTCACTTCACCACACAACGGCTAATAAGCCCTTTTCTTTTTTCCCACTAATACATGCCAAAAAAGGTTTTAGAACATATAACTGTGGCACTAAATGGATAAGAATACTTTTTTGGCCACTAATACATGCCAAAAAGGGCTGACATTTTCGCACTTCACCACACAACGGCTAATAAACCCTTTTCTTTTTTCCCACTAATACATGCCAAAAAAGGTTTGAGAACATATAACTATGGCACTAAATGGATAAGAATACTTTTTTGGCCACTAATACACGTAAAAAGGGCTGTAATTTTCTCATTTCACGACACAACGGCTAATAAGCCCTTTCTTTCCCCCCCTATTAATACACACAAAAAAGGCTTTAGAACATATAACTGGCGATAAACGCCAAATCAAACTTTTTTTGCCACTAATGAACGCCAAAAAGGGCTGAAATTTTCTCACTTCCCCACACAACTGCTAATAGCCCCCCCATTAATACACAAAAAAAGCTTTAGAACATATAACTGTGGCGCTATACCACCGGACAATAACAAGAATGGTTTGCTGGAATTACAGAGCTGTGTAATGGCAATTTTGAACCCCAGTCAGTGCAGCAAGGTGTAATAGGATTGTTCCTATTACCCAGGATGTAAACTCTCCTATTGCACCCTGTTCTCCATTTATAGAATAGATGATGTCTCCCAATCCTTTCCCTACATATTGAACAATCTTACCCTGAAGTTCTAAATCGATTTTTCAACACAATAAAGTCTTTCCTAGCACTGTCCCTAGTGCCTGCTAACATCTCTCACTGCACTAAGCACACTGGAAAATGGCAGAATCCAAGATGGTTGAGGCCATTTAAAGGGCTGTGATATCACAGGGCTGGCTGGTTGCTGATTGGCTGCATGCTCGGTATTGTAGGTGATCCCCTGTTACCAGAGTTCCTTGCTCCATGTCCTAACATGTGCAGCAGCCATTTTAGGAAAAAATGCGATTCGTTACCACAAAGCGTCAGGAAATTCGGATTGTAAATTGCAGATTCGGTGTAAATTCAGATCGAATTCCTCTTCATCAGCATCAATTCGCTCATCTCTAGTTGACACACTAGCACCCGAATAATAAAGGTTTCCAACTTATTGGTATTGAATTATATTTATGGCTGATGTAGGAATAAGTAAATGTAGGAATAAATAAATAAAACTGATGCAGAATAAATATCCCTGCAGTCTTCCTGCACTCTCCCTCTCCAGTGTTCTTCTATTAATTGTTTTCAGCAACACTGTCCCTAGCGCATGAGCACTTGCCATGTCTCTCCCTATGCTCATCTCAAAGGACAATGATGTTACTTTTACTTTGTAACATGCGCTTTGCTTCACTCAACTGAAGTTGTGTCCAAAGTGATAGATTTAAACTGTACTGTACTGATGTTGTGGGTCTCTTGCTGGAGATCCCCTGTCATGGCCTGCCCCACCTAGGACTAGAGATGAGCGAGCATGCTCGTCCGAGCTTGGTGCTCGTTCGAGTATTAGGGTACTCGTAAGTGCTCGTTGCTCGGACGAGTATCTCGCCATGCTCGAGGAAATGGCAACTTCCGCATCGTGCTTTTTAGGCGCCTAAAAACACAGCCAATCACAAGCCAGGAGACTCTGCGGTACACCCAGCATCACGCGAGGCCCTTACATGTCGATAGCAGGGGTTGGCTGGCCTGATCAGGTGACCCTGGAATATACTACCGACTGGCCGCGGTGCTCGGCTCAGATGCCGTCTGGATGTCATTAGGGATAGCGCTGCTGCCTTTCAGGGACAGTGTTAGGGCCTGCATTTAGTTCTCTGTTAGGCAGGGATCACCCACAAAGAACCCAACAGCCTTTATAAGGGCTAGAAGACATTTTTTTATTGTCACTTGGCTGGCTGGCACTAGTAGTGCAGCTATCACCATGTATAACCCCCTTTTATTTTTTTATGTTATATCTCAGTGATACAAATCCATTGCACACAGCAGTGTGGAACCATTCTGTGTGTCACAGTTCAGTACACTCACTATTTTCTGTCCAGGTGACACTTTCTGTATGTCACCGAATACAACCAAGTCATTTGCTGCCTGTCACGTGTATGGCTTCATCCCAAAAATCTCTGTGCGACATTTGTCTGGGTCGCAGTCTAAATAGCCACCGTCATTAGGGTGTCAGTCAGCTCTACGATAGTTTCTGCACGTCACGTTCCCAAAAAAACAAAAATCCAAAACAAAAGATAGAAAAAAAATTAGTTTTTTTGTTGTTTTAGCTGAGTGATACAAATCCATTTCACACAGCTGCGTGTAACCTTTCTGTGTGTCACAGTTCAGCACACTCTTTCCAATCCGTATTTTCTGTCCAGGTGACACTTTCTGTACGTCACCGAATACAACCAAGTCATTTGCTACCTGTCACGTGTAAAGCTTGATCTTAAAAATCTCTGTGCGACATCTGTCTGGGTCGCAGTCTAAATAGCCACCGTTAACAGGGTGTGAGTTCGGTCTCCGATAGTTCCTGCACGTCACGTTCCCAAAAAAACAAAACTAAAAAAAAAATATTAAAACATTAAAACAAAAGATAGTAACAAAATTGTTTTTTTAGTTGTTTTAGCTGAGTGATACAAATCCATTTCACACAGCTGCGTGTAACCTTTCTGTGTGTCACAGTTCAGCACACTCTTTCCAATCCGTATTTTCTGTCCAGGTGATACTTTCTGTACGTCACCGAATACAACCAAGTCATTTGCTACCTGTCACGTGTAAAGCTTGATCTTAAAAATCTCTGTGCAACATTTGTCTGGGTCGCAGTCTAAATAGCCACCGTTAACAGGGTGTGAGTTAGGTCTCCGATAGTTCCTGCACGTCATGTTCCCAAAAAAACAAAACTAAAAAAAAATATTAAAACAAAAGATAGAAAAAAAATTAGTTTTTTTGTTGTTTTAGCTGAGTGATACAAATCCATTTCACACAGCTGCGTGTAACCTTTCTGTGTGTCACAGTTCAGCACACTCTTTCCAATCCGTATTTTCTGTCCAGGTGACACTTTCTGTACGTCACCGAATACAACCAAGTCATTTGCTACCTGTCACGTGTAAAGCTTGATCTTAAAAATCTCTGTGCGACATCTGTCTGGGTCGCAGTCTAAATAGCCACCGTTAACAGGGTGTGAGTTCGGTCTCCGATAGTTCCTGCACGTCACGTTCCCAAAAAAACAAAACTAAAAAAAAAAAATTAAAACAAAAGATAGAAAAAAAATTAGTTTTTTTGTTGTTTTAGCTGAGTGATACAAATCCATTTCACACAGCTGCGTGTAACCTTTCTGTGTGTCACAGTTCAGCACATTCACTCCAAACCGTATATTCTGTCCAGGTGACACTTTCTGTACGTCACAAAATTAAACCAGACTGAACAAGTTTGTGGGTTTCAGTACACCAGGCCCATTTATTTTATTTTTTTTATAGAATACACTTATATACAGAAAATGTTGAACCCCAGGGCTAAGGGTCGAGGACAAGGACGAGGGCATGGGCGTGGGCATTCAATTACTGCAGGGGGCAGAGGCCGTGGTCCCTGGCAGGGTGAGACAGTACCTGCTGATGAGGGAGCTGTGGAACGCCGCAGAGCTACACTCCCTAGCTTCATGTCTCAACTTACAGGGACACGTGGTAGAGGACTGTTGAAACCACAACAGTGCGAACAGCTGATCTCGTGGATTGCGGATAATGCTTCAAGTAATTTATCCGCCAGTCAGTCTTCCACGCAGTCCACCCACGTTACCCAAGGGAGCACTCCTCTGGCTCCTCCACCTCAACCTCCTTCCCCCCAGTCTGCCCCCTCCCAGGAAAATTTGGAATGTGATCTGGCATACTCTCAGGAACTGTTTTCTGGACCCTTCCCAGAGTCACAAACCACTTCTCAGGTTGCTGCTGACCTCTTTCCCGATGCCCAAGTTTTCCAACTGTCGCAGTCTGTGGGTGATGATGATGACAATGTTGACTTAGTGGAAGAAGTGTGTAAAGAGGTGTCGGACGATGAGGAGACACGGTTGTCAGACAGTGGTGAAGTTGTTGTAAGGGGAGGAATTCCGAGGGGGGAGCAGACTGAGGAATCGGAGGATGATGAGGTGACTGACCCGAGCTGGGTTGATAAGCCGAGTGAAGACAGTGCTTCTGAGGCGGAGGCGAGTGCTGCACCAGAACAGGTTGGAAGAGACAGTGGTGTGGCCAGAGGGAGAAGCAGGGCCAGAGCTGGTGCATCAGCAGCAACTGTTTCACGTAGTGAAGCTCCCGTGGCAGGCCTAGATGTTCGCAAGTCTGGAGGTTCTTTAAAGAAAGTGAGGATGACCGACGGACTGTGGTGTGCAAACTGTGCCACACCAGGATGAGCAGGGGTGCCACCACTACTAGCCTAACCACCACCAGCATGCGCAGGCATATGAGTGCTAAACACCCCACTCAATGGAACCAAGGCCATTCACCACCTCCTGTGGGTCACACCACTGCTCCTTCCCCTGTGTCACTCGCTGCCTCTGCTAGTCAACCCCCTGTGTCACTCGCTGCCTCTGCTAGTCAACCCCCTGCCCAGCACCCCGGCATGAGCGCCTCCCGCCGGAAAACCACACCTTCGCCTCCATGATCCTCCACAGTGTCCACCAATGTGTCCCAGCACAGCGTTCAGCTGTCTTTAAAGCAGACGCTGGAGCGCAAGAGGAAATACAGTTCCACCCACCCACATGCCCAAGCCCTCAACGTCCACATCTCCAAATTGCTTAGCCTGGAGATGCTGCCCTATAGGCTGGTAGAGACCGAGGCCTTTTGCAATCTCATGGCGGTGGCTGCTCCTCGGTATTCCGTCCCCAGCCGCCACTATTTTTCCCGATGTGCCGTCCCAGCCCTACACCAGCACGTGTCAGAGAACATTATCCGTGCTCTGACCAACGCTGTTTCTGAGAAGGTCCACCTAACCACGGACACGTGGACAAGTGCTGCCGGGCAGGGACACTATATCTCACTGATGGCACATTGGGTTAACTTGGTGGAGGCTGGGACCGAGAATGACCCTGGGGCCGCTCATGTACTGCCCACACCGAGGATTGCGGGGCCTACCTCGGTCACGGTCTCTCAGACGTACTATGCCTCCTCCTCCTCCGACCCCTCCTCCTCCTCCACCGAATTACCATCCGTGGGCACGGCGCCTTCAGTCGGTAGCTCTAGGTGCAGCAGCAGTGCCGTGGGTAAGCGCCAGCAGGCGGTGCTCAAACTGCTGAGCTTAGGTGACAAAAGGCAAACCGCCCAAGAGCTGTTACAGGGCATCACGGCGCAGACCGATGTGTGGCTGGCACCGCTGAACCTCAAGCCAGGCATGGTTGTGTGTGACAACGGGCGTAACCTGGTGGCGGCTCTGCAACACGGCAGACTGACACATGTGCCATGCCTGGCCCACGTGTTTAATCTCATAGTTCAGCGGTTCCTCAAGACATACCCCAATCTGTCTGATTTGCTCACCAAGGTGCGCCACATCTGTGCGCATTTCCGCAAGTCGACCACAGATGCTGCCACTCTCAGGGCAGCGCAGCGCCGCCTACAACTGCCCGCTCACCGACTGTTGCGCGACGTGCTCACGAGATGGAATTCGACAATAAACATGTTATCCAGAATTTACCAGCAGCGCAGAGCGATTGTAGACTGCCAGATGTCAACTTCCACCAGAACTGGTAGTCAGGTCAGTCAGATTCCTCAAGTCTACAATGAGGAGTATATCAATCCAACTTAAACATATTCCAGAGTAATCATTAACATGCATATAGCAAGATATTGTCCGACGTTTCGGTCAGAGTGACCTTTGTCAAGGTATCTGTAAAGAGCATAGGCATATAGTCAGTAACCAGTTGTGATTATATAAAAAAGGTACATTAATGTCAGGTGGATCTTCATGGGTGATATGACGAATATATAAGATAAATGCATATGTCAACCTTCATCTATACATATGTGCACATGTACATCTAGTGCTCATTAGATATCTCCTCTAGATTCCTCTTATCTCTTGCTCAGGTATCTTGATGGCTATAAAACTTAGGGTCATAAATCTCCATGTAGTTTAAATATCAGCACAACCAATGGGGTTATATTATCATAAGTAGTCACAAATTACCTGGTGTGGACATCAGAGGCACAAACTCCGGAGTGAGACGCCGCTGTAGCGTGCGGTCCCTCCGTGTGGTACAATGTATAGGCTATAAGTAGGTGATTGCGTCACCGCGTCGCAATCACGTGACCATGCGTGCGCATGCGCAGTACCAGGGATATGGATTATGTGGGCATGGTCACGTGATTGTGACGCGGTGACGCAATCACCTACTTATAGCCTATACATTTTACCACACGGAGGGACCACACGCTACAGCGGCGTCTCACTCCGGAGTTTGTGCCTCTGATGTCCACACAAGGTAATTTGTGACTACTTATGATAATATAACCCCATTGGTTGTGCTGATATTTAAACTACATGGAGATTTATGACCCTAAGTTTTATAGCCATCAAGATACCTGAGCAAGAGATAAGAGGAATCTAGAGGGGATATCTAATGAGCACTAGATGTACATGTGCACATATGTATAGATGAAGGTTGACATATGCATTTATCTTATATATTCGTCATATCACCCATGAAGATCCACCTGACATTAATGTACCTTTTTTATATAATCACAACTGGTTACTGACTATATGCCTATGCTCTTTACAGATACCTTGACAAAGGTCACTCTGACCGAAACGTCGGACAATATCTTGCTATATGCATGTTAATGATTACTCTGGAATATGTTTAAGTTGGATTGATATACTATGAATTAAAAGCATCTATAATTTGAACTGTTGGTGTGCCATAGATCTTTTGAACATTATATGACGCATAGTCCTCTATGAGCACCCATACCACCTAAGGGTGTGCAGATCTCATCTACTATTACAATGAGGAGTGGACGTGGATGTCTGATATCTGCCATGTGTTGAGCAACTTTGAGGAGTCAACACAGATGGTCAGCGGCGATGCCGCCATTATCAGCCTCACCATCCCGCTGCTTTGCCTGTTGAAAAACTCACTGCTCAGCATCAAGTCGGATGCTTTGCGCTTGTCACAAGAGACGGTGGAGAAAGATAAGTCGCTTGATAGCCAGAGCACCCCCCGGTCTGTTTCTCAGCGGGTATCGGAGGAGGGGGATGAGGATGAGGAGGAAGAGAATGTCGGCGAGACAGTAGAGGTACCAGTGCTCAGTCCTTAACTCTTGAGCGTGTATGGGCTGAAGAGAAGGACTTGGAGGAGGAGGAAATGGAGAGTCAGGCCAGTGAGGAGAGGGAATTCTTGCGTGTTGGGACTCTGGCGCACATGGCAGACTTCATGTTAGGCTGCCTATCCCGTGACCCTCGCGTTAGAAGAATTTTTTCAAACACCGATTACTGGGTGTTTCACTCTCCTGGACCCACGGTACAAGCAGAACCTTTTCCACTCTCATCCCTGCAGAGGAAAGGAGTATGAGAGTGAATAGATATCAACAGGCCCTGGTGCACAAGCTGAACAAATTCTCCCATCTGACGCCGCTAGCGCAGAGGGCATGGTTCTGTGGGCCAAGTAGCGGGGGAGAGGAGGCGAGCAGGCAGCTTGTCCAGCACTGGCAGGGGAACGCTCTCCAAGGCCTTTGCCACTTTTATGTCACCCCAGCAAGACACTGTCACCTGTCCCCAGTCTAGGCAGAGTAGGGGGGAGCTGTACAGGAAGATGGTGAGGTAGTACCTAACTGACCATACCAACGTCCGGACCGATCACTCTGCTCCATACAACTACTGGGTTTCAAAGATGGACACGTGGCCTGAACTGGCGCTGTACGCCTTGGAGGTGCTGGCCTGCCCTGCCGCTAGCGTGCTGTCAGAGCGGGTATTCAGTGCAGCTTGTGGCGTCATCACCGATAAGCGTACATGCCTGTCAACTGACAGCGCTGACAGGCTGACGCTTATTAAAATGAACAAAGCCTGGATTTCACCGGAATTCAAATCTCCTCCGGGGGAAAGCAGCTAAAGATTAACATTACTTATGTATCCGATTCCTCTTCTCTACTCCTCCTACTCCTCCTCCTCCTCCATATCGTCTTTGCCTAACGCTGACCCAAAAAACGCCATTTTTTAGAGGTCCAACTGGCACTCTTTTACCACAGTTTTTCAGGAGGGCCCCCTACAGGCGCTCTATTCAAACAATTTTTCCAGAGGTCCACCTACAGGCCCTCTCTCCAAACAATTTTTCCGGAGGTCCACCTACAGGCCCTCTCTCCAAACAATTTTTCCGGAGGTCCACCTACAGGCCCTCTCTCCAAACAATTTTTCCTGAGGTCCACCTACAGGCCCTCTCTCCAAACAATTTTTCCGGAGGTCCACCTACAGGCCCTCTCTCCAGTTCCAGTTTCCAGTTTTATTTGCGCAAACTGCGTAAATTTTATTTTTGGGATAGGTGTGAAAAATAATATTACCTGCGTATCTATATTGCCCAACATTGGATACGGTAGTAAGTAGAAGACCAAACACATGCTGCCAACAGGGTTCCGCAAATTCCTGGTCCACCCGCAAATTCCTGGTCCACAATGTCAAGGAGGTCCAGGTTCTGTTGATAAGCAACAAGTCCTTCTGTGCTGAAATCGCCGACAACGTCTCCATCTAAGAACCTAAAGACCATTGTGGAGAGAGCGGCACAGCTCGCCATCAAAGTGACGAACCCAACGCCAGACTGCGCAGAGAAGATAACGAATAAATATCTCTGTGGTTATTTTTGCTAAATAAAAGTTAAATAAACCCCCCCAAAAATTGATCTGTTCCTGTGCCTGATCCACCCAAGTTGAATCTGTCCCATCATGAGAAAGTCCCCCCAAGGAGTCCCCACTGTAACTTGCTTCCCATACAACTACTTCACCCCCCGACACCTGTGTCTCGCCATTGTCCACCACCTCCTCAGACAACACTGGTAAATCCCCACTGTCAGCACACAGAAACAGCAAAAGGTCTTGCGAATTGGGGCAGAGAATGTTCTGGGCTAGCACATCATGCCACACTTGATGTAGCTCATAATTGACAATTGTACCGGTTGATGCTAAATTTTTAAGTTGGGGTCCTGCGTCGTCATTCTAACTACACCCGGCTGTTGTCACCACCACACACGCTAGCCCAGGGGGCACTCCTCTGGCTCTTCCAGCGAAACCTCCTTCCCCCCAGCCTGCCCCACACCTACAGGCCCTCTCTCCAAACAATTTACTTCTTTGTCCTATCTTTCTCTCTCTCTCTCCAAACTATTTTTCCGGATAGCTGCCATATACGGTATTAAACTGAATAGTATACATAGAAGATATACCACACTTGATCAATCTCATAATTTACGACTATACCGGTTGATGCTAAATTTTTAAGTTGGGGTCCTGCGTCGTCATTCTAACTACACCCGGCTGTTGTCACCACAACACACGCTAGCCCAGGGGGCACTCCTCTGGCTCTTCCAGCGAAACCTCCTTCCCCCCAGCCTGCCCCCCACCTACAGGCCCTCTCTCCAAACAATTTACTTCTTTGTCCTATCTTTCTCTCTCTCTCTACAAACTATTTTTCCGGATAGCTGCCATATATGGTATTAAACTGAGTAGTATACATAGAAGACATACCACACTTGATCAATCTCATAATTTACGACTGTACCGGTTGATGCTAAATTTTTAAGTTGAGGTCCTGCGTCGTCATTCTAACTACACCCGGCTTTTGTCACCACCACACACGCTAGTCCAGGGGGCACTCCTCTGGCTCTTCCAGCGAAACCTCCTTCCACCCAGCCTGCCCCACACCTACAGGCCCTCTCTACAAACAATCTACCCGGATAGGGGACGTCTTAGATATTGTACAGATTTTTATTTGGTTCTTCTTTTATTTCCCTCCTGACCTGTGATAGGCAGAGCATGGACACGTCCCCTTAGCTGCAGTGGGAAAGACACTCCCCTGGCCAGAGCAAGCTCGTTTTCCGTTTTCCGTGGTCGAAAAATCCATAAAATATAAGGTCCCAAGATAGGGGACGTATACGGTATTAAACTGAGAAGAATCGATACCGCACTGGTTGATGCAACAGTTTTTCAAAATCCATGCCGGCTGTTGTCACCACCACACACGCTAGCCCAGGGGGCACTCCTCTGGCTCTTCCAGCGAAACCTCCTTCCCCCCAGCCTGCCCCACACCTACAGGCCCTATCTACAAACAATTTACCCGGATAGGGGGACGTATTAGATATTGTACTGATTTTTATTTGCCTCCTGTGATAGACGGGAATCGAACGCGGATCAACTGCTTGGGAAGTAGCTATGCTCACCACTATACCACCAGCAGCCACAGCAATTGATAAGAACAGATACTAAACTTGATTTCAGCTGCAGTGCCAGCATGAGCAGTGGTGTCACCTGCAGGCGGTGATGGACCTTTGTTGCACCTAGTTGGGTGCTTTCCTAACATGTGATGGGTATTTGCCTCGCCTTTCTTGGTCTGGGTGAGCACAATTGCCATGAGGGTAACCACCAGGCTGTTGCCTGAGAATTTGGGGTAATGGTGGGATTAGGCAGCCTCAGAGGCATCCATGCATGCTGCCCCTGCTGTTTCCTGTCCATTTCCGTGGTGTTTCCATCATTTTCTGAGGTTTCCCAGGTTTTCACCCAGCCTTCCCTAGGCAGAGCCTTGGTCCCCTGCCAAAAATGCTCG
>ONZH01005168.1:0-26966 GCA_900303285.1 Rhinella marina | reverse complement strand
AAGAGTTCCATGGATAAATTTTGTCCGTGGGACATACCCTAGAGGGTTATGGCTGGGGAGAAGGAGGGCGAGTTGGAGGACAGACACCCTGGCTCAGAGAAGTCGACTGGCTGGATGAGGGGGCAGACGAAACGTGGCTGGACGTGCTCTCTGCAATCCACTGAACCACCTCCTGTTGTTGTTTGGGGTCTGTCAGAGTTGTAGGACGCTGCCCTACCAACTTCTGGAGTTGATCAGGCACCCTGACCTTACGTGTTTCCACTGTACCCACAGCAGCCGGCACTGTGTCACCACGCACACCACGGTCATCACCGCTGAGCACAGCACCACCACGATTCCCACCTCTCCCTCCACGACCACCTCTTCCACCTCTCCCAGCTCTTCCCCCTCTCCCCCTGACCCTGGGGTTCTCCATGTGCACAGTAGCAGTATTATATTATTATAATTGCAAAGATTCAATACGGAATCTATAGACTGTGAGGTATATAGAAGGCTGATGAAATATATTCCCTTGTCGCAGCACCGTGTACTACAGAGAGCACTAAAATGCACTGGCCAATATAGATATATTGATATCTAGGTAAAATTATCTTCAGATTTATCAAGAAATAGCACGCAGTATTTGTATATCACACTGGAATCTACAGATCAATACGGAATCTATGGACTGTGAGGTATATAGAAGGCTGATGTAATATGTTCCCTAGTCGCAGCACCGTGTACTACAGAGAGCACTAAAATGCACTGGCCAATATAGATATATTGATATCTAGGTAAAATTATCTTCAGATCTATAAAGAAATAGCACGCAGTATTTGTATATCACACTGGAATCTACAGATCAATACGGAATCTATATACTGTGAGGTATATAGAAGGCTGATGAAATATATTCCCTTGTCGCAGCACCGTGCATTACAGAGAGCACTAAAATGCACTGGCCAATATAGATATATTGATATTTAGGTAAAATTATCTTCAGATCTATCAAGAAATAGCACGCAGTATTTGTATATCACACTGGAATCTACAGATCAATACGGAATCTATAGACTGTGAGGTATATAGATGGCTGATGTAATATTCCCTTCTCTCAGCATAGTCATGCACAGGAATATATCTGTTTAGAGATGTATAGTTTGAGCTATGTGGATGGACAAGGTGTACCAGGCACAGCTCTGCACAGAATACAGGCTTACAGCATATACTGTATACTGCTCTTCACAGAATTAATTAGTCTTTAAGAATACTGTTGGGGCTTCCTATCCTGCACAGAATACAGGCTTACAGCATATACTGTATACTGTTCTTCAGAGAATAAATAGTCTTTAAAAAGACTGTTGGGGCTTCCTAACCTAACTCCTAACTCCTTGCTGCACACACTACACTAGCTAACACTGTCTCGCTCTTCTCCTTCCAAAAGCACAATGAGGCTGGTGCTGCAGGTCCCTACCTTCTGTAAAGTAAGGTCACATGTTACTGCCAGCCAATCACTGCTGGGGAGGTATAGGGGCTGGTACATCACAGCAGGCGTTCCCACAGCCTTCCCTTTCATGCTGATTGGCTGAAAAAAGCAGGCATTTCAAACGGGCAGTGACTCACGGATATTCACGAGTCCGCGCTGCCTCGGTATCACGAGCAGAGCCGAGCCGAAGCGGGCAATATTCGTGCGAATCACGAATATTGCCGCTTCGATTCGCTCATCACTAGTCCCCACATAAGACAATAACTAAAAAAAAAAAATCAATGGCTCCCGCAAACCAATCCATCAAAAGCTGTTCTGCAAAATCCATATGGTGCTCCTTCTGTTCTGAGTCCTGCCATGTGCCCGCACAGCAGTTTACCACCACATATGGGGTGTTGCCGCATTCAGGAGAAAATGGGTAACAAATTATGGGGTGCTTTTCTCCTGTTTCCCCTTATGAAAATAAAAAAATTGGGGCTAAAGCAACATTTTATTGGAAGAAATAAAACTTTTCATTTTCACAGCCAAGTGTTTCCAAATTCCATAAATAGCGTAAAAGGGGTCAAAGTGGCCAGTACCCCCCTTAATATATTCTTTGAAGGCTGTAGTTTCCAAAATGGGGTCACTTTATGAGGATTTCCACTGTAGGGGTACATCAGGGTCTCTCAATTACAAAATGGTGCCTAAAAAACATTCTAGCAAAATCTGCCATACCATCTGGTATTTCTGTAAACTGCAGAATCAGAGCAATGTATATTGAGGTTTAGTTTGCTGTTAACCCTAAAATGATGCCAACATAAAGTAGACATATGGGGAATGTAAAATAATAACTATTTTTGAAGGTATTACTATTTATTTTGAAAGTAGAGAAATTGAAATTTGGAATTTTTTCCAAATTTTTGGTAAATTTGGTATTTTTTTTAATAAATAAAAATGAAATATTTTGCCACAAATTTACTACTGTCGTGAAGCACAATATGTGACGAGAAAACAATCTCAGAATGGCCTGGATAAGTAAAAGCATTCCAAAGTTATTACCACATAAAGTGACACATGTCAGATTTGCAAAAAATGGCCTGGGCTAGAAGGTGAAAACAGGCCCGGGGGTTGAAAGGGTTAACTCTGTTAAATATGCGTTTACCCATTGCTATATATGTAACTTTCACTGACATTATTTGCTATTGCTATCAATGTGTTCAAGAGCTTAAATGGGGAGAGAGGAGGAGAGCAAAAGTTTGTAAACATTTCAGAGAACTCTAAAAAAAGAAATTAAAAAATCTGAATTCAAGGAGACTAAAGAGTGATATTCATAATTTTCGGGGCAATTAGAGCAACTTTGATTTGTGAGAAGTTATTCGGGTCCGAAGCAAATCTCATCTATAATTCCAATGTATTTTTGGAACTTGACCAGTCAAACAAAGTTGGCAACAGGACCTCTACCTACCATGTGTCATTTATATTACTAGTTTATTATTTTGTAGCACTAGGGCGTGGGTGCAAAACCTTTCTTTGCATCCCCTTTGGAGTTTTAAGTGGCCTGTAAGGCGCGTGCATCGATGCCGTGCACGCGCTCGCTTGCCCTCCCGGGCTGCGGGTGTTGGTGAAGGGGCACGGGCAAATCTCAGTGCAATATCCTTGCGCCCACAGTCCTACTGCAGTGAACAAGGTCCGGCACAGGAAGTGGTCATGCGCCAGCTCCTTGAGACCTCTGGTGATGTCACTTCCACCAGGCGTTCACAGGAAGTATGTCAGGCACCACGCTCTGCTCTTGAGACCTCTGGTGAGGTCACTTCCGCCAGGCGTTCACAGGAAGTATGTCAGTAACCACGCCTCTGCCAATTAGCTCACTGCTATTTAAACCCTGAGCTTCTGCTGGGCAGGGCCGGTGCCTTGTTGTTCATGTGCGACTGCCATACGGTCCGGTCCATTTGCTATTTGACACTGAATGGTGTTTTGAGTGTTTGTGTGCATACTCTGAGTGTTTGGAAGCCACGCTTGCGGCTGTGCCGTAGCCCCCTCCTGGAGCACGGGTACGCGGTGGGCGTCGCTTGTCTGGAGGTCTGTGAAGCCAAAGCTCTGGCTCCAGTCTCCAGCGCTGTTGCGCAGTACGTGTTTGTGTAAGCGTTTACAATTTGTTATCTTGCCTCCTATATTATTTCGCCCTTCGGGAGCGATCGTTATTGTCCGGCTGCCCAGAGTTTGGGTCCAGTGATCCCCAGTGACTCTGCCAAGTGGCAGAGTCACTTATTTATTTTATTTGTGCCGTATGATGGTACGTATTGTAACAATGTGGTATTAAAGAGACTTATAATTATGATTATTAAAATAATTATTAATATTATAAACTAGTGTTCTACGTTAATATATTACTTACAGGATTTTATCTAAACCTCTTCACTAAAAATTGTTGCCCTAAACCCAAGAATTCTGGAATCTCCAGCAAACTACTGTTATTATCAGGGGAACATTTCCTCTGTCTATAAAAGATTTTTGCTGGGAAAATGTAAAGCTCGGTCTGGAAAGGTTCCTCTTTACGACTAATAAGGCATATGGACAAGGGCTGTTTTGATAAGATAACACTCTAAAGAACCTATGGGTTAGAAATGGACGAACCACTCAATATTCAGTTCGGTTCAGGTACTGTATGCTGACTTTTTAAAAAAGTTCGGTTCAGACCCAAATCAACTCTGGCTGAACTAAATTGCTCTAATTGTCCTGAAAATTGTTATATTACCCCCTCCATCCTCTTAGGAAAATGTATCTCTTGTTTTATATATATATTTTACAAATTTATTCCACTCCCCATTCCCCTATCCCTAAGCTCTTGAAAACAACAACAATAGTAAATAATGTCTGAGTGATACTGACATACAGCTATGGGTAAACACTAGAGATGAGCGAACATGCTTGTCTGAGCTTGGTGCTCGTTCGAGTATTAGGGTATTCGCAGGGGAGTCTTTGGTACCTCCTAGCATCACGTGGGGCCCTTACAAGTCGATAGCAGGGATTGGCTGGCCAGATCAGATGACCTGGGAATATAAGAATCTGGTCCTGCGCTGCTCGCGTCAGACGCCGCCTGCATGAGATTAGGGATACAGCTGCTGTCTGTCAGGGAGAGTGTTAGGGCCTAAATTTAGATGTTGGTTAGGCAGGAATCACCCACAAAGAACCCAACAGCCCTTCTAAGCAGGGCTGTGGAGTCGGTAAGCCAAAGCCCCGACTCCGACTCCTCAATTTCCCCTGACTCCGACTCCCGACTCCCTCATACATGGAGCATGTTTAAGTCATAACTTTAAACAAATGTGCATAAAATCAATAGTACAGATAAGTCATGACAAAAACAGTTTGTAATCTATCAGGCTTCTCTGGGTACAGCTCACTAAGGGCCTGATCAGAGGCGTAGCTAGAGGTTCAGCACATGGGGGGGCAAAACATACTTGAGTGGGCCTCCCACTTATTGGCTTCACAAAAACATACGTTTCCAACTTCACAGGCACATACTACTAGTTGTGGTTATAATACTGTATTAGCAAGATGACTATATAAACTGCTAGATCATCTATGCTGTTAAGTACAGTACAATAGACTTTCTACATACCCTACTCTAAATACTCTACCACATAATGCAGTAAAACATAGGAGTAATATGAGTAAAAAAGGGGACTCCTATGTTAAAGGAAATCTGTCCCCAGCTTTTACATCACTAAACTAACAGTCCCTTGCCCCCATCAGACCTCAGCAGAATGTACCCCCATCAGACCTCAGATCAGCAGAATGTTCCCCCATCAGACCTCAGATCAGCAGAATGTTCCCCCATCAGACCTCAGATAGGCTTAATGTGCCCCCATCAGACCTCAGATCAGCGTATTGTGCCCCCATCAGACCTCAGATCAGCTTAATGTGCCCCCATCAGACCTCAGATAGGCTTAATGTTCCCCCATCAGACCTCAGATCAGCAGAATGTACCCCCATAAGACCTCACATCAGCAGAATGTACCCCCATCAGACCTCAGATCAGCAGAATGTGCCCCCATCAGACCTCAGATCGGCTTAATGTGCCCCCATCAGACTCCATAATGGAAGCGCTCACTTGTATTCGCCTGATTGTACTAAGGCCATCCCAGCTGGGCCCCCCCAGAGGTATTGGGCACGGAGCATCGCCTCCCCGCCCCCCCCCCCCCCCCCCCCCAGTAGCTACGCCTCTGGGCCTGATGTATGAAAACTGTCTAGGTCTAAGACTTTTTTGTTGCCCATAGCAACCAATCAGAGCTCCCCTTTCATTTCTCCAGAGCACTATATGAAATGAAAGGGGAGCTCTGATTGGTTTCTATGGTCAACAAAGAAACTTCTACACCTAGACAGTTTTCATACATAAGGGCCCTAGGTGTTTTACATCAGCAGCAGATAGAAGCCATGAGAGCAGCTAACCTCTCCAAACATGAGCTCAGAGGAAACATACAGAGAGAACATGCACTGGACATAAAGGGCAGTACACAGTCATCTCAATAGGACATTTCATCATTTTCCCAAATTCTTATTAAAATATATACAGCACTTATTGCACTGAACTAAATGTACTAATTCATTATATATTTTAGGAGTCGGAGTAGGTCCATTTTATACCGACTCCGACTCCACCAAAATGGTGAACGACTCCGACTTCGACTCCACAGCCCTGCTTCCAAGGGCTACAAGCACCTTTTTTTTTAGTCTCCTCCTGGCTGCTGGCTGGGACTTGTAGTGCAGCTACTGCCATCTTGGCTGCACACTGTACACAGTGACTGGTGGCAGAAGGGACAGCAAGTGGTCCACACAGACCCCCCAAAAAATTGCCCAAAGTCCTCTCAGTACTCATTTTTGCTGCTGCTGCTGTACCTTGGCTTGCTGGGATCTGTAGTGCAGTCTAGGGAATACGTTTTTTCTCTCATTTCTATACACTACAGTCCAGAGAACAATTATGTAGTGTATTGTACAGAAGCGTCAGTCTAGGGAATATGTTTTTTCTCTCATTTCTATAAACTACAGTCCAGAGAACAATTATGTAGTGTATTGTACAGAAGCGTCAGTCTAGGGAATATGTTTTTATATCAGTTCTATACACTACAGTCCAGTGAACAATTACGTAGTGTACTGTACAGTAGCGTCAGTCTAGGGAATACATTTTTTTATTTATCCTACAGTGCAGTGAAAAATTGAGTGGTTTGCGGTGCAGTAGCCGCCGTCAAAAGACTACGTTTTTCCTCTCAGTCATATATACTACAGTGCAGTGCGAAATTGTGTCGTGTGCTGCACACTAGCCGGAGTGTAGAAAATATACGTTTTTTTCTCTCAGTTATATATTATACAATGCAGTGCAAAATTCTGTCGTGTGCTGCACACTAGCCGAAGTGTAGAACATATACGTTTTTCCTCTCAGTTATATATTATACAGTGCAGTGCAAAATTCTGTCGTGTGCTGCACACTAGCCGGAGTGTAGAAAATATACGTTTTTCCTCTGTCCTATATACTACAGTGAAGGGCAAAATTCTGTTGTGTGCTGCACACTAGCCGAAGTGTAGAAAATATATGTTTTTCCTGTCAGTTATGTATTATACAGTGCAGTGCAAAATTCTGTCGTGTGCTGCACACTAGCCGGAGTGTAGAAAATATACGTTTTTCCTCTCAGTTATATATCCTACAGTGCAGTGAAAAATTGAGTGGTTTGCGGTACAATAGCCGCCGTCTAAACACTACGTTTTTCCTCTCAGTCATATATACTACAGTGCATTGTGAAATTGTGTCGTGTGCTGCACACTAGCCGGATTGTAGAAGATATACATTTTTCCTCTCAGTTATATATTATACAGTGCAGTGCAAAATTCTGTCGTGTGCTGCACACTAACCGGAGTGTAGAAAATATACGTTTTTTCTCTTAGTTATATATTATACAGTGCAGTGCAAAATTCTGTCGTGTGCTGCACACTAGCCGGAGTGTAGAAAATATACGTTTTTCCTCTGTCCTATATACTACAGTGAAGGGCAAAATTCTGTTGTGTGCTGCACACTAGCCGAAGTGTAGAAAATATATGTTTTTCCTCTCAGTTATGTATTATACAGTGCAGTGCAAAATTCTGTCGTGTGCTGCACACTAGCCGGAGTGTAGAAAATATACGTTTTTCCTCTCAGTCATATATACTACAGTGCAGTGCAAAATTCTGTCGTGTGCTGTACACTAGCCGGAGTGTAGAAAATATACGTTTTTCCTCTCAGTTATATATCCTACAGTGCAGTGAAAAATTGAGTGGTTTGCGGTACAATAGCCGCCGTCTAAAGACTATGTTTTTCCTCTCAGTCATATATACTACAGTGCATTGTGAAATTGTGTCGTGTGCTGCACACTAGCCGGATTGTAGAAGATATACATTTTTCCTCTCAGTTATATATTATACAGTGCAGTGCAAAATTCTGTCGTGTGCTGCACACTAACCGGAGTGTAGAAAATATACGTTTTTCCTCTTAGTTATATATTATACAGTGCAGTGCAAAATTCTGTCGTGTGCTGCACACTAACCGGAGTGTAGAAAATATACGTGTTTTCTTTCAGTTATATATGGCTTTGCACCCACCCACTTGTGGAGACTAATGGGTGGGTGCAGTGTGCGTCTTAGCCCGTCCGGAATTAGGAAAACTGGGCACTGTGCTTGGAGGTCTTTGTGTCTGCTGTGGACAGGGTGGGTGTGGGGTGCGTGTTTGCCCATCAGGGATGGGGAGAGCTGGGCACTGTGCTGGGAGAACTTTGTGTACGCTGTGGACTAATGGGTGGGTGCGGGGAGGGAGACGCTTATGCCTGCGTCCTGGGGCGGGGGATAGGACAGCAGTGCCAGCATGGGCAGTGGTGTCACCCGCAGGCGGTGATGTACTTTCGTTGCACCTAGTTGGGTGCTTTCCTAACATGTGCCAGCCCATGTGCCTTGCCCATCTTGGTCTGGGTCAGCACAATTGTCTTGAGGGTCACCACCAGGCTGTTGCCCAGAATTTGGCGTAATGGTGCGATTAGGCAGCCTCAGAGGTATCCATTCATGTTGTCCCTGCTGTTTCCTGTCCATTTCCTTGATGTTTCCATCATTTTCTGAGGTTTCCAGGTTTTCACGCAACCTTCCCTGTGCAGAGCTTTGGTCCCCTGCAAAAAATGCTCGAGTCTCCCATTGACTTCAATGGGGTTCGTTATTCGAAACGAGCACCCGAGCATTGGGAAAAATTTGACTCGAATAACGAGCACCAGAGCATTTTTGTGCTCGCTCATCTCTAGTAAACACGCGTTTGACAGCATTAACATACAGTTAAAAACACGGCCTGCGTGTGTTATGCTTTTTCATATTCCAAAGCTTCCAAAAACTCTCCCTTATCGAGGGCAGATGATGTTTAAACACACACATGGGATACAAACAAAAGTGTGTGTGTGTGTGGGGGGGGTCTCCAAAAATTATGCCTTGTAGGACATGCACAAGTGTTGATTATCAGAAGGAAAATTGGCTTGTTCTAAAGACTTCTATAAAAAAATCTTCCTTTTAATTGGGAGCAGCAGAAGTGCACTGTGGATGTAGAAGGGGTATGGTATGGATGTAATGGCATACAGAAGCAGTATTAGTGGCAGCAGAATAGGTCAGCTGTCTATGGGTAGTAATAGAAGTAGCAGATGTAGAAGTGGTAGTAGTGACAGATGTTTCGCGTTAAAAGTGATGGCAGTAGGGGATAAGCAGCGAGGAGCTGCAGCAGCTGAGGCAGCAGTGACTGCACCAGCAGCCATATGGTACAAGGTAGACAGCAGCATGATGGAGGCATCAGCAGCCTTAAGAAAGATAATGGTTGGAAGGCAGCAGGAGTTGCATGATGGCGGCAGTGGCATGTTGAAGGCAGAAGCAGCAGTACAGAGCATGATGGTTGGCAGGCCTTAGCAGTGGCATGACGGCCATGGTGGTAAGATTGAGACAGCATCAGCCATAGTGAACATGATTGTTGGCAGACTGAAGCAATGGCATGATGGCGGTGGTGTCACAATTGAGGCAGGAGCCATAGAGAACATGATGGTTGACAGGCCGCAGCAGTGGCATGATGGTAGCAGTGGCATGATAGAGGCAGCAGCAGCTGTAAAGAACATGATGGTCGGTAGGCTTCAGGAGTGGCCTGATGGTGGTGGTGATATTATGGAGGCAGCAGCAGCATTACAGAACATGATGGTTTGCAGGTCTCAGCAGTGGCATGATGGCAGCGGTGGCATGATTGAGGTTGCAGCAATCATGCAGAACATGTTGGTTGGCAGGTCGCAGCACTGACATGATGACAGTGGCATGATGGAGGCAGCAGTAGCTGTACAGAACCTGATGGTCTGCAGGCCACAGCAGTGGCAGGATGGCAGTGGTGGCATGATGGAGGCAGCAGCAGTACAGAACATGATGGTTGGCAGGCCACAGCAGTGGCAGTGGCTGCAACAGCCATAAAGAGCATGATGGCTGGGGGGCCACAGCAGTGGCATTATGGCGGTGGTGCCATTATGGAAGCAGGCAGGAAGGCAGCAACAGTGGCAAGATGGGGCACCACCTGCAATGACAGATATATTCAATGGTCTTAGCCGGAGGAGCTTAAAATTCCTCCCGAATCCAGACTTTCATTCTTTCAGACTTCATGTCATTCTGACATAGGTGATATTTTAGACACTAGCTGAGGACAACTTGGTTTGTTTGGGTGTCTCCACGTCACCATGCCCTTATGGAAATGAAAGCCCTCTCCAAGATGACACTGGAGACTAGGCAAGATAAAAGAAAGAGAGTGGGCTTCTGCTTCTCATGGTGTGTCATGATACTGGTGGTTAGTAGCTGGAGTCCAATAGCAGGGACTAGGTAGAACACTGGAAGCGGCAGGTAAGCTGGCACTTGTAGTTCCACAGAAGCTGCAGACAATAGGCAGGTAGAAGACGGGTGTGCGGGGTAAAGCACAGGAGGAAGGAACGATCCGGAATAGAGACGGTTCCAGCGAGAGAACTGCAAGCAGGAGCTTTACACGATACTCAAGCAATGAGTGTTTGATCAGGCAGGATATTTAAGACAAACAGGAAGTGAGGTAGCAGCTGGTTTGAAGCATGCTCCACCATCTTGGCTGAGGGCAACTCAAGGGCAAGGTAAACTAAACACAGGTATCCAGGGTTCTCCTGACATGGTGGCAGGAGGGGGGTTACTTTGTGGGGGCGCAGAGAGGGGCCTCCCTTTCAGACACACTGGTGTCAGGCGCCTGCTCGCTGTAAGCTGCGTACACAGTGTTTCCTGGAAGTAATGTCATTTGGCCTCCCTTTTTTGCCTTTATAGCGAGGATCTAAATGCATGGTTATCCAGTAATCATCAGACTGCTTGATGTCAACGATATGCCTATCACTGCATAAGCAAGCAAGCATACAGGTCACCATTATGGCCAGCATGCCTGAGGAGCCAGTTTTTTCCACTTATGTTCAGAGACAATTTGGTGTCCTAGCCGGTTGCCATCGTTATCATCATCCTCTTTCTTCTCTACCTCCTCCTACAGTGGCAGCTCTTCATCCTCCTATACCATAGCAGATTCCCTTTGTGTGTCCCCAACAGCTACATGCATTAGCTGTTCTTTTTCTGTCATTGTCCTCTGCTGCATAACTGTCAGCATCTGTTCTAAGCTAAATATGAGAGGGATGACATAGTTCATACCGCATTTTGTGGCCTCTTCAAAGGGTTTCAGTACCCGACATGTCTATCGGGGCAGTACAAACATTGACTGCTCTCACACAAGTCATCAACAGGGAGACACTATTGACTACCTGCCATAGATTGTGGTGGGGTTTTGTTGCAACTTCTTAGAAAAAGAAAGGCGCCCCACTAGGAAGGGGCAGTGAAGACTGAGACAACTCCAGTTAAAGCCTTCTTGGGGCTAAAAGGAGGAAGAGCAGGAGGAATGCTGTGACCTCTGGCTCCACGGCATAGTGTTAGACTCCAAAGTCACCTCTATGTCATCTGGCTGCAAATGAGAGGAGGAGTGGGCCATTGAATCCACAATCTCATACCTTTTCTCCTCACCTATAATGTTGCACCTCTCCAGCAGGGACAACTGAGGCCTACTATTACTACTTCTGGCTGGATAGTTGGTGCTGCTACTACCGACATTCTGACTCTGGATGTTTCGTTTGGAACCCCTTCGTAGCCCTGACATTTTTGGTCCTCTCAGATAATATTGTGCGGTACCCTGTGTATTGGTGTAGTTATCAGGTGTTTGCTGAAATCATTAAAAACAGCTAACACCCAAAAAATTGGATTGGATTGGAAAAAATAAAGGGAAACGGATTTAGGTCTAAATTCATTATCACTCTCAGATAATTTTGTGCGCTACCCTCTGTATTGGTGTAGTAATCACATATATGCTGGTATGAATATATTTAACAACCGCCTCAAATAATTAACACCATGGGGAGATTAAGGAAACTGATGTAGGCCTAAATTTGTTATCTCTCACACATAATTTTGTGTGAAACCCTGTGTATTGGTGTGATCATCTATATGCTGGTTTGAATATATTTAGAAACTCCCTCAAAAAATTTACACTGTGTGGATAATTTAAGGGAAATGGATTTAGGCCTAAATGCGTTATCACTCTCAAATAATTTGGTGTACTACCCTGTCTATTGGTCACCTATATGCTGGTTTAATTAAATTGAACGAGATAAAAAAAATACATAAATTCACAGGTAAATTGTTGCCCTACCCTGTGTATTAGTGTACTAATTACCTATATGCTTGTTTCATTAAATTAAACAAGTTCCAAAAAAAAATTAAATTCTGTGTGGAAATACAATAAACAGAAAAGGACGATTGAGACCTGATGCTTATTTTTACATTAACATTCCCGAGTAAATATTGCCCTACCCTGTTTATTGGTGTACTGATATGCTGATTTAATTAAATTGAACCCACCTAAAAAAAATAAATTACAACTGTATGGTAATACAATAAAAGCAACTGGACAATTGAGGCCTGATGCTTATTTTAACCTTGACACTCACAAGTAGATTGTTGCTCTACCATTCATATTGGTGTATTGATCTTCTACAAGTTTATCAGGGGTAGGCATCCTCCAGAACTCCAGCTTTTGTGAAACTACAACTCCCAGCATACATCATACTTGCTCTGCTCTTCTAAGAACTCTCATAGAAATGAATGACGCATGCTGGGAATTGTAGTTTCGCAACAGCTGGAGTGTCGAAGGATGCTGATGCCTGACCTATATGCAGGTTTAATTTAATTGAATTCTCGCCAAACAGCAGACACCACACAACAAGTACAAATACATTCTTTATTTCATGATGTCGTATACACAGTCAGAAAAAATATATATAAAGGAAGAAGTGAGCTGAAACGTATGTCGGGTTCACTGACTCTTCTGGACTCTGGGTCTGTATTGTACCTGGTTTATTGCTTGCTGTGTAGTTTTCTGATACTTTTATCTTCTATACTGTTTAGTGCTTTCCCAACTGCTGCATGGTTACCTTGCTTAATGTTCATGATTTGTGTTTTATTATTGATGCAATAAAGTTGTGCCCTGCAGCTGCTGGAAATGATTTGGAGCATATAGATTTTTACAGCATAGCTAGTTTTATTTCCAAGGGTATTATCCTATTGCCCCATATTATAATATTGGATATAGGGGCAGGCACATAGTTCAGGCCCTAGGTCCAGTTGAGTCCTCATTTCTCACAGCATGTAACTGCTTTTTAAGCTGCTTTATGTATAGTACTATTTATATATTTTTTTTCTGACTGTGTATATGACATCATGAAATAAAGAATGTAGTTGTACTTTTTGTGTGGTGTCTGCTGTTTGGCGATAATTGTTTGGTCACCACACACTATTATTTGTAGCTTGTTTTGGTTATTTAATTTAATTAAACCAAGAAAATTTTTTTTAATTCCAACCATGTGAAAATACAATAAACGGAAACTGACAATTGAGACCCGATGCTTATTTTCACGTTAACATTCACATAACAGTTGTTGTTTTACCCTGTGTATTGGTGTACAGAGTATCTATATGTTAGTTTAATTAAATTCAATAAACACCCGCTCCCCCCAGATTTAGCCCTAATATTCAATTCTCAATCACTGATTTATACGGTTATAAAAAAAAAAACTAAATAGCCCTGACACAGAGTTCTCACTAGTATTCTATATGTTATGCTATATTGATAGTAAACACATGTTGTATGTTTTTTTTTTAATTCGGGCCGCCCTCCCCTCAAAAATAAAAAAAGGATTTCTGAGAAAATGGGGAAAAAACTGAATGAATGTCCTTGCAGGTAGGTGATTTTGAGGTTTGCAGCAGTTGCAGTTCTGCTAAGAGGCACAGCTCCTCACTTCTCACTCCATGGCTGGCAGCATTCCTGCATCCCTATACTATATACACAATTGTTTTTCTTCTTTCTAATTCTAGCCTTTCCGTTCACTGTCCCTGGTAGCAGAATATAAGCTTGATTGATTTCTGACTGTTACTTGCTCCCTAAGCCCTCATGCACACGAACATGTGCTGGCCGTGCTCGTGCTGCGGGCCACAAACTGCGGTCCACAATGCACAGGCACTGACCGTGAGGCCACCGCATGTGGGCCCAAGGGTCCGCTTGGGCTTGTTTGCGCTAGTGCTTGCGCTACTTTTTTGAGGTGCGGAGGCACGGCCAGAAACACCACGGAAGCACACCATAGTGCTTCCATGGTGTTCCGATCCGTGCCTCCACTCCGCATCTCCCGGATACACGGCCGGTGCCTGTTTATTGCAGGCCCGCCGTATGCGGCCCGCAGCACGGGCACGGCCGGCACACGTTAGTGTGCATGAGGCCTAAGACAGTTTTCCTGGCAGACATTGCTTCACCCAACCACCCTCATTCACAGCCTAGCACAGAATGAAATTCTGCTCATTTTGCTAGGTCATCTCCCTGCCTGATGTAGTATTGATTGGCTCATCCAGGCTGTCTGTTGGCCTGAGAGCCAATCAGTGCAAGCCCTCCCCCCTCACTTCCTTTCAGGGACATGCAAGAACCCTTCCTTCCTTCTGCTTTTTTCCCACCGACACGTGGACTAAAATGACACTACATGCCGTTTTAGTGGATTCATCCAAAACAAACCAGAAAAGATTCAAGCTTGTCTACCATCTGAAAAATAGCAAAGTTCAGTCCATATCCATTTCAGTACAAACTGATTCGCTCATACTTTGGGTATAAAGGTTTGGTTTTTATGCTTATTTGGCATATTGTTATCATTATACAAAGTTTAACAAAGGTTTTCTGTATTGACCATCAGTATACAGTACATTCTATCACTCATTCACATTTTTTAATTTAATCTTTTTGCAAAGCCATAACAAACCTCACTTAAATCTGCCTTTTCATTGAAAGTGTTCTTTGATCTATTTGTTATGGAAGTTATATGAAACTCAATTACAATGATATATCCTTTGTATTGTTCGCTATTTTAAAAACATTTTTATTTCTGCAGATAAAAAAACATGATGAAAAAATATAGTCTGAGCAATAAAATGCCTTTTTCGAGCTCATATAGCGATAAACATCTTGGTACAGTGCAAACACTCACCATTTGTTTTCTTTCTCTGCATGTTGAGATTGAATCACTGGCTTCTCTAGAGATTTGAAAAATATTGTACTTGATGCATGGTCAGTTGTGACCTGAATTCAGAAGCTATTTCTTTCTTGTAGCATATATATTATTTTCATCTGTGGTTTTACCAAAAGAGGTTGTACATACCTTTCTTTGGACTTTTGAGTTACCTAATGATTATAGGAAAAAACTTAATAAATTGTTTTCATAGTTTGCAAAAAGAGATATATGTCTGTAAAGCTCAGGCTTTAATTTTACAAAATACCCCAGCATTGAGCCATACAGAAAGATACAAAGATTTAGCAATTTTTTTTTGTTCAAAATTCAGTGCAATTTTGGCAATACTAAACATAAGTATATATACTCAAATCCAAAGATTTTCTGATTTGTTTTGGACGAATCAAGTAAAACCACTGGGAGGAAGTGGAGGGGAGATCTTACCCTTATTGGCTCATAGGCTAAAATACAGCCTGGATCAGTCAGATGGCAGAAGGCAGGTAGGTGCCAGTGCAGAATGAGTACAACATCATTCTGCATAGTACTTGTGACCTGGAAAGATCCTGTGTTGTGGCTATGTCTGCCAAACAGCAATCTACTGTTAAGTTGTGCTAGGGACAGTATAAGAAGCAAGAGAATGTAAGATACATTTTGGAAGTTGGGGTATTTTAAGGGGTATAATCAAGGTGAGGGTGTGAGAATTGGTCACTATCAAGTGTATTTGCTGACAGGCCACTGTCAGCTCAGCTTCTGGCAACTAGAACTACATTATAGATTCCACCAAAAACAGGAAAAATAAACCTGTAGTTCTTGTAGTTTAATTCCTCCAAGCACATTGTTTTTCTGAAAAAAAAAAAAATATAGTTACTAGAGATGAGCGAACGTGCTCGTAACGAGCACTGTAGCACTCGGCTCCCCTGCGCTCGCATGGGCGCAGGCATCCGCTTCCGTCGGGTGAGGAGGACGGAAGCGGATGCCTGCGACCATGCGAGCGCAGGGGAGCCAAGTGCTACAGTGCTCGTTGCGAGCACGTTCGCTCATCTCTAATAGTTACCATTTCTAGTTGGTCATCTCAGTGTGTTATAACCATTTACTAAACTTGTATATTGATGCATGATAAGGGTTGGATAGGGTACATCAGCATCATATGCTTTTTATATCAGTTACACAAATTATAACTATGTTACTGAAGGCAACTGCATCACAGTATCTAGTTCAAAAGACATCTGGCACCTCTGCAAAAAGAACTGATGGCACACGAGTTTTAGTGAATGTGTGTTATTATTTAAAAAAAAGCATTCAATAATTTTACTGCAACAAAAATAATAATCATACAGCAATCATCATACAGCAATAATAACACCATTACCATAGCCATGGTAATGCTTATGTACATTGCTGCAAGATAATGGGTGGATATGGTACAGTAGCAGCATATGTATTTAACATCAGTAATGCAAATTATAACTGTGCTATTAAGGGCAACTCTTTCACAGAATCTTGTTCAAAAGAAATCTGGCAAAACTGCAAAAAAAAAAATAATAAATTGTTGTGACACATATGTTATGGAAGGGCCCAATACCTTGTTCTCACAGAATCAGAAAGTGATTATTTAGATTGTGAGCTCCATTGGGGACAGCCTCCATCCAGTACAGCAGTAGTAGTAGTAGTAGTAGTAGCAGTAGTAGTAGTAGTTCTCCCTGGCTTCTTAAATGAACAACACTATTATTGAAGACAGAGAGGAGGAGATTGTGGATTGGAGGATTCACTCCTCCTCACAGTCAAAGCAGGATGATATGTCTGACACCTTGCTGTGGAGCCAGGGGTCACAGCATTCCTTCTGCTCCTCCTCATTGTAACTCAGGAGAAGCCTTTCAGCTGCATTCTCTTTGTCATCACTGACGCTCCTAGTAGGGTGCCTTCTTTTTTTCCTAAGAAGAGGCAACAAAACCCACACACAGATGGTCAAAAGAGTCTTGATGTTGATGATTTATGTGAGAGCAGTCAATGTTTGGACTGCCATAAGAAGGAGGTTCAGGAGAAGGCTGTGATCCCTTGCATAGCTGTGTTGGAGGTAGTGGTGATAGCACTTTTTGCCATGGTTGTGGCAAACACAAAGCAGGAAATTGGTAGGGGGGCAAGGACCCCAGTATAAGATATCACAGTCTGATAAAGTGACTGGGATGGTGAAAACTCTGATGATGATTGTGTGTTGGGAGCCAGATCAGGATGCTCAGGGTTCTGAGGAAGAAGTAGCATCAGAGGACGAGGGTGGTGGCAGCGACAGCAATAAAGAGCATAGGCAACATGCGGATAGAACCTCCCAAAGAACTGCCAGAGCCAGATCTGCTTTGGAAACTGGTGATGCTGTAGACACATGCCCAAACAAAGCCAGATCTAAGCTAAGCTCAGCGGCCACTAGCAGAGTGTGCATGTGCCTTCCACCTGACAGTTTTTCTCCATAGTGCTGGAAGGCAAAATCATTGTTTTGTGCAAGATCTGCAGAATTAGAATAAGCTGTAGGCATGTAAACACAAACATAGGCACCACAGCTCTATTGCAGCACATGAAGAGTCATGTGGGAAAATAGAAGTTGCTGTCAGCTGGAGTAACAATAGTTTCCACCTTCTCCCAATCTCCTTTTCCACAGCCAGACCACATCCATATGCAGTACAGTGTCCTTGTCATCATCACCATCATCAGTTACTGCTTCTAAAGCTACTCCTCATACTCATCCTACTCTGCTCTGTAGTCAGCTATTGATAATGGAATGCATGGCCAGGAAACCACTTTACACCCTCAGGAGTCTGTAAAGCTTAACTCAACACCTGCCCAAGTTGCTGGCAGTGCAATTGCTGCCATACCACTTATTGGATTCTGCTGCCTTTAGGGATTTGATGGCATGCACTCAGCCATGCTGTAAGATCTAGCCCCCATTATTTCTCCAAAAAAAGCATCCGAATGTGTCCTGCTCCTTGCAATACTTGTTGTGCAGCAAGGTGTACACTACCGTAGACCCCTAGAACAGCTGTTAGGATGGAGTGGCTGTTACTGATAGGGTAATATCAAAGAGGGAGATGAGAAAAGAGCTGGGTCATCGGGTGTGCTGGTGAGAATGACAAGCTATATGCTTGATTGCTTATGTAATGACGACTAAGAAGGAGAGAACCAGTTCAGACCAAGCCAGGTTCGGTCCGAACTTTGCTTATTTTTTGGACAGCAGCCTTTTCAGGTTTGCTTCAGACAAATCCACTAAAACAGCATGTAGTGCCATTTTACTGCACATGTCAGCAGAAAAAAGATACTAGGGAGGAAGAAGAAGGCTTCTCATATGATCTTGAGAGGAAGTGGGGGGTGGTTTGTCCTGATTTTCTCACAGGCTGACAGACAGCCAGGATGATCCAATCAATGCAACAGGCAAGGAGATGCCCTAGCAGAACAAGTAAAATGTCATTCTGTGCTGGGCTGTGAATGAGGGTGGTTGGGTCTTACAGTGTCTGCCAAAAAAACGATCTTAGAGAGTTGTGTAGGCAAGCTAACAGCCAGGGAGGAAGGAGTGGGGAGCGTCAAGGAAATACTTTCATTTTTCCCCCATTTTTTTATTTATTTATTTTTTTTTGGGGGGGGGGTCAATTTAATTCATCAGCATATATATATACACAGTATGTGATTACTGCAGCAAAACAAAAGGTATAGCAGCAATCTACTAGTGTTAATGTGAAATCGTCAGCGTCAAGCCTCAAAAATCTGTTTATGTTTATTCAGTTTCCACACAGTTGCAATTAATTATTATTATTATTTTTTTTTTTTGCAAAACACATGGTATAGCAGCAATCTACCTGCGAGTGTTAAAGTGAAATCGAATCAAGCCTCAAACATCCGTTTCCATGAATTCTATTTGCAAACAGTGTCAGTTAAAAAAAAATAATTGGGAGGTGTGTAATTTAATTAACCAGCCTACATATGTGATTACTGCAGCAAAAACATGGTACAGTATAACAGCAATCTACCTGTTAACGTGAAATTAAGCATTAAGTCTCAATCATCCATTTACGTCAATTCCATTTGCACATGGATGGAATTTAATTTATTTTATTTTCAACTGCATTTTCACACAGTTGAAATTTATTTTTTCTGAGATTATTAAATTTAATTATACAAATATATATATATATATATATATATATATATATTTACTACAAGACACAGAACAGGACAGAAATCTACATGTGAGTGATTACGAGAAATTGAATGTCAGGCCTCAATCATCTGTTTCTGTAAACTCCATTTGCATATGGTTGCAATTTAGCCAGCCACTCCATCCTAACAGCTGTTCCAGGGGTCTACGGTAGTGTACACCTTGCTGCACAACAAGTATTGCAAGGAGCAGGACACATTCGGATGCTTTTTTTGGAGAAATAATGGGGGCTAGATCTTACAGCATGGCTGAGTGCATGCCATCAAATCCCTAAAGGCAGCAGAATCCAATAAGTGGTATGGCAGCAATTGCACTGCCAGCAACTTGGGCAGGTGTTGAGTTAAGCTTTACAGACTCCTGAGGGTGTAAAGTGGTTTCCTGGCCACGCATTCCATTATCAATAGCTGACTACAGAGCAGAGTAGGATGAGTATGAGGAGTAGCTTTAGAAGCAGTAACTGATGATGATGATGATGACGACAAGGACACTGTACTGCATATGGATGTGGTCTGGCTGTAGAAAAGGAGATTGGGAGAAGATGGAAACTATTGTTACTCCAGCTGACAGCAACTTCTATTTTCCCACATGACTCTTCATGTGCTGCAATAGAGCTGTGGTGCCTATGTTTGTGTTTACATGCCTACAGCTTATTCTAATTCTGCAGATCTTGCACAAAACAATGCTTTTGCCTTCCAGCACTGTGGAGAAAAACTCCACTTCATGGAGTTCGATTCGCTCAACCCTAGTCACTGGAACTGATAGTTTTGGAGAGGACTTATCCTTGTCCAGGACCACCTCTGCAACTGATTGTAGACATTGGCATTGTCTGGCTTCTGTGGACAATTGTACACAAAGTGGGCATTACCTCCACAATACATGTTCTCTGCTTTGCGGAGTAAACGTTCCTGGTCAGACAATAGGTGACACTCCACTAGACACTAGAGAAAGGACCAGCATCTAGAAGGATGGAGCCAGGTGAGGTGTGTGTGACCTCCTTTGAATGTTCCCTGAAACCCATAACAATTCTTGTGAGCAAGGTATCAGACTATTCATAGTGGATGGATGATTGCGACCAGATAATTCATTCTTAATCCTGTCAAAAAGGCCTTCCCAGAACACTGTCAGTTAAGCCTTATTGTCCCATACAAGTTCGAAAGGGTACGAAACTGGATGGCATAATGACCCACAGTCAGAGAACCTTGACATAGCTGCAGCAGAGCGGAAGCAGCGGAGGATATGCAGCCAGGCTTCTCAAAGACCAGCTAAAAGGTAGCCAGGAAAGACTGCAGGTTATTGGACTTCATGTTTCCAAATAGGATTTGCCCCAGCAAGGGCTGCATCAGACAGCAGGGACTACCAATGAAGTCTACCTTGGATTGCGCAGTAGGAAGCTTCTGCCTGTGCAACTCAAAGTGGATCAAGCACTAGTTCAAGAAGCCACGACAAGTCTTTGGATCTCCACTATAGCGTGGTTATTAAGGAAATTGCATGCCAGTAGCACTCAAATCCAGGCTCACAAGCATGGGAACTGCAGGGGTAGCAGCAAATGGAGACCCTTCAGAGCTGGAGGGAAGATAGCATCCAGGAGGGCAGTGACATTATGCATGAACTGCATAATGACGTTCTGTCAGTCACTCTGATGTCTCATCTCATATAGCAATACCTGTACAATAGTACCCCATATGGTGGAGATAAACTTTCCAAGGGGAAAACCACGTTGTTAAGTCTTGAGGAGGATTGACACACAAAGCAGCTTAGGGCAGGTTGAACAGATACAGGTCAGGCTATCCGGGTCAGCAACAGGAGAGTCAAGATGTAGCAGGCAAGTATCAGACAGGTAGCAGAATCTAGAAGACAAGCACAAATAAGGAACATAGGAACTCAAGCACAGACAAATTCTACCTTTGCAGAACACAAGAACTTTGACGCTCAGGCACCCGGGAAGGGGGCTGGACCGTTTATATAGGTGCCTGATGGTTGGGATTGGTCACACAGATCACATATGGAAAACCTTTTAAAAACAGGAAGCAATGCACGCTGACCCTTCACGAGGTGCTTCAGGGAGCAGACTGGAAGCCTTGCAGTACTCAGGGCTGGAAGGAAACCATGGAGCGGATTCCAGGAAGGACAGAGCCCAGGACCATGGTGATAAATGGGAAGACACTGGCAACATATCTCCGCAGCTACCTGCCCGTAATGCAACCGGATGCGGACAATGACGGAGGCGGCCAGGAAGGACAGTGCTCACCTAAACAAGGAGCCTGGGACCTGGGTCAGTAGGGAAGCATCCGTGGTCAGACATCACCGTTAGAGATCTCTTTTCAGAAGAAAATCTGATTCTTATTAGACTACAGGGTGTTATATAAGTTTTCAGGGCAATAAGAGCCCACTTTGATTCCTGCATTTGGGTACAAATCAATTTGTACAAAAATTCGCCAAAACAGTTAAGAAACACAACAGTTAATGAATGTCTATACACATCCCTTTATATAAAGGAATGAAAAGCCCTGACATCTAGGATACAATAATATTTTATTATAGAAAATGTTTTATTTGAGAAATATCTATTAATGGAAGTTCTGATTAGGGACATCTTTACATTGATAGCTCCAGACATGCACTTTCTGTGCACTCCTTCATTTAATGAAGTGGTGCCCAAAACTGAACTGCATAATTAAGATGAGGCTATCCAGAACCTTTAAGATTGTAAAATGATTCTATATTTAATGCACCACCATGCTCTTATAGTTGTAAGTGCATTAAATTGTCATTTCATGCTATAATTAATATTTGATTGATGATTATCCTTCTCCTTTTAAAGTTTATTGGGTGGTGATCTTGATAAATAGCATGCAGATTTTTTCCAAAATATATTATCCTGTTTTTCAATATCAAATGTCAACTAAAGTTTTGTGGTCCAATAAATTTGTTCATGTCCTCGACAAATTAACATACATTTTTATATAATTGTAACCTAGCTGAACAGCTTACTTTCATGGAGTACAAAGTATATTAGACTAATGTCATATCTATCCTTTGAATGTAGCTTTAATGCTATTTTTATCCAGTTAAAGAATTATGGGGGACATTTAACATGTGAGATAATTTGTTGCAACATTGAGTTGTATGGATTAGGGCTCATGCACACGAATGTACACACAATGAGGGGGATTTATCATTAGGCCAAATCAGAAATGTGGCGGCGAAAAGTTGCAAAATTTTGCGCAATCGCATAATTTTGCGCAAAATTATGCGACTTTTTCGGCTGTACGCTGAGCTCGGCAGTTGTGTTAAAGTGGAGTGAATGTGGGCGTGTTTTCTTATTTAAATGAAGCCCAGGCTAGATTTATCATTTCCTACTTTCCTAAAATAGTCGCAAATTTTGGCGCAATGTCACTCCAGTGAGGACCATGCTTATGTTCTTTTTTTTTTTTTTTAAAAGGGTAAATTTATGTAGAATTTGGCATTGAGTTTGCTTTTTGCTTTAGGATGTATGCATTCTAAATTTCACAATTTTGGATCTATTGTAAGCAAATGATGGACTTTGTATATGATTTTATAATTTAATTACCTATGAATCTTCTAACTGTTGTGCTTGTTTTTTTTTTAAGTAAATAGATGCAAATATGGCCCATTTGATTTTAGGGTTAATTTTATTGTGCAAACCAGTTAGCTTTACCTTTTTTTTTTTTTTTTTTTACGGTCCACACTGCAGACTTTTTATTATATCTGAATAAGCGGCGTCAAATTGTGGCCAGCAATGCAGGGGCACTTTCGGTTGGGACGCTGCATTTGGATGGCAGACCCATTCACTTGAATGGTGTCTGCGATCTGCATAGGAGCGTTTGCACCTCAAAATAGTCCTGCTGGTGCTAATTTTTGGCAGTGCAGAGAAACGGCCAAACACAACACGGATGCACACCATAGTTGTTCTGTGGTGTTCCGTTTGGTGTGTTGGCACCACGTCTGGTGATTGGTTCCGCGATCTGTGATGCAGGCAACATACAGCCACTGCCCATTTATTGCGGGCCTGCCATATGCAGCTTGCTACACACCCAAGGGTGTCACCTGGTCACGTGCCTGAGCCCTAACGGCGCTTTTGCATCCTGGCCATTAGTTCTGCTGTTGGCTCCTTAATCCCTGCAGGTTGTTAAAGGGGTTGTCGGAGTTATGACCATAAAAAATATAGCACTGTAAATCTGATGGGCAGCAATATCTAACTAAGTTAAGCAAGTTTTCGGGCCAAAAAATCTATATTTCCACATTTCCATGATTCTCTTCTGGTCTTTGTTTACATGCAATAATAACAATCTCTACCCCTCCCCCCTTCCTGCAAAGCCAGTGAATACAAGACCTGCCCCGAGTGAGACTCATGAAGCAGCAGCATGCTGTATGTGTAGGACTACAAGTCCCAGCTGTACAATGAAACTGCTGATAGACACAGGATCTTCTTCACCTCCAGCTTTGTGTATGTAGAGTGAGGAGGACAGATCAGATGTGTCTTTTTCCATCTGCAGCTGATGTTGTTAAAAAGCCCTGAGTGTGTTCTGGCTGAAGGGGTTAAAGTTTTATCTAAAAGACTCCAGAGAGAGAGGAGATAGCAGAAGCGGAGAGGAAGGGGGGGTGTAGCCAGTGACGTCTCGTGTCCAGCCTCTGAACTGCTGGGGCACGAATACAAGATTAGCAGGGAGGCAAGGTGACATCACAGGTCATGTGACCCTGATTGAAAACTGCATGAACCATCAAGTTTAGAAGCAAAAAGTATATGGTAAAGCTGCTGTATTTGACAAGTTAGAAACATACAAAGGACAAAAAAATACTCAGACAACCCCTTTAAACTCTGGCTGCCTGAGCCCGGTTTGTTCCACTGATCCGTGCAATTTTCTTTGGCACAGTGATAAGTTTCGTCCGGCAAAAGAGTGCAAAGAGGAGGAGCTGCTGCCATGCTCTTGTCAGGTGGGCTGGCTGGTTGTAATTCAGGGGTTTCTACGTGTTCATCTCTGACCCCCAACACCCCCTTTTTCGATGTCTTATTATATGGCTCAGGCCTGTATACTTGTTTGGCAGTCCTCTACTGTCCACTGTTCCATGGTCTATAATTTTAATTTGCAGTGCCCCTTTAGTTTTTTACAGTTTGGAAATTGATTACTCCAAAGTTAGTGGAGTTATCAGGAAGCTGTCAACTCTGTCTCCCTTTACTTTTTTACCATTAAATTAGTGAGTGATGCAAAGTTGTTGTAAACATGCTTTTATTTTTATTTTTTTTTATTTTTCAAACAAAAAAAAAAAAACAATACATAAATAAAGGATATCACAAACAAAATCAAGACTATTCCAGTTCAGAGCACCCCAAACATACTTAAATTAAAATGGCACCTGTATACACATGGAATCTTCCGACACATTTATGCACTCCACAGCAGCAGGTTTGGATTCTACTTTATAGAAACAGAGGGATGGAGTGGAAACAATCATGTCAATGCTCTCTGCCTATTTGGACCTTAAAGGGGTTCTCCCGGATTTCAGATATTTGAAAACATGTAAATATTACTTTATTATAAATATGTTTCCACATGCCTTTCACTAGTTATATTGGCTTGTTTTGGAAAGGGAGCAAAGAGAGAGAGAAGAGAGTATATATATATATATATATATTATATATTATATATATATATATATATATATATAGAGTAGAGAGAGAGAGAGAGAGAGAGAGAAAAGAAAAACAAACAGAGAGAGAGAGCGGGAGAGACACTTAAAGGGGTATTCTCATTTTAGACAATGGAGCATATCGCTAGGATATGCCCCCATTGTCTTATAGGTGCGGGTCCCACCGCTGGACCCGCACCTATATCCAGAACGGAGCGTGGAGCGCTGCGCCTGGAGGACCCCAGGTTTCCTTGGATACGGCCACCTCCAGGCGCCGCTCCCCGCTCCGCTCATTGAAATAAATGGGAGCGGACTGCGCATGCATGGCCCGCTCTCCATTCATTTCTATGGAGCCGACGGAAGTAGCGAGCGCTGGCTTGGCTATTTTCGGCGCGCCCCCCATAGAAATGATGAGAGCGGCCGTGCATGCGCAGTCTGCTCCCATTCACTTTGGGGGCCCCGTTTGGGACCCGCACCTATAGGACAGTGGGGGCATATCCTAGCGATATGCCCCCATTGTCCAAGATGAGAATAACCCTTTAAGTTTCCAAAAAGTGGTCCATGTACCTGTAATGGAGCTTGCACAGGAGGTAAGTTTCCTTCGTTTTTTTTTTTCCTCGATGTTGGAATCTTGCGACCACAGTTCCCATCTGTAAATGAGAATAGATTTTTGGTGAAAAAGTAAAACAAAGATATAATTGAAAGCTTTCATACAGAGAGAGAGAGAGAGAGAGAGAGAGAGAGAGAGAGAGATTTACTGCATGGATTCTGTGTTCCATTTTTCGTTTGGTTTATTTTGGTTACACAGTTGGATAAGCTGCGGCTTTGTTTGGGATTTGATAAAATTGAATTTAAATAGCTTTGAAAAATTTTTACCCAGAGCAATGGACTTTCTAATTGAAGCTAACATATGTCTCTGTCTCACTTTCATATCTGAGTAGCGTTTTTGTATCTGCCGTCTAGTATGTTTTGTTCCATACTCGTTGTAGAGTAAGCTTGAAAGTTCCAATAGAATGCGGCATTTTTTTTCATGAACTTCACCACGACACGCTTCCTCGTACCCCATCTCAATCCATAAATTTGACCATGGTAATTAGTTCTTTTCAGTCGAATGGCTTGGCTCGTCTTTTTTTGGATTTTCCTATAAGATTAAAAAAATAAATTTTATCTCTGCTGACTATTCAAGGGAAAAAAAGGTGCCTTTCAACATAAAACCATAAATGACTTACTATTTGTAGACATTTTCCAGGCGAGTTGTCTGTCACAAATTGTCCTTTATTCTGATTGGTCATACAGTAATCTAGAGATATTTAAATGAATTAAAAAAAAATATGGTGCAATGTCCAGGATCATCAAATAACAGCACTGTGGCATACGACTTTGAATGTCGCCTTGGCCAATAGTAAGTTTGTTTGGAACTTTAAACTGCATTTCCAAAGGGATTCAACTTTTCCTTAAACACATTTAAAAAAGCCTGGATGTGGATTGCAGCAAATAATTGCCGGTGAGTCCAAATGGGGACATTTCTCAAACTGATGTAAAGTAGAACTGGCTAAGTTGCCCATAGCAACCAATCAGAAACCACCTTTCATTTTCCTATGGAGAGGTTGAAAATGAAAAGTGGAATCTTATGGTTGCTATGGCAACTAAGCCAGTTCTACTTTACACTAGTTCGAGAAATTACATGAGGAGATTTATCACAACTGTCGTAAAGGAGAACTGCGGAGTCGCCCCTGGCAACAATCAGATTGATCCTTTCATTTTCCGAAGGAGCTGTAAGAAATGAAAGCTGGAATCTGATTGCGTGCTATGGGCGACTCAGCCACTTCTACTTGACAACAGTTGAGATAAATGTCCCCCATGGTGTCAGGAACTGAAGGCATTACCCAGGGGTGGGTTGCCTATTTTAAATAACAGATTCCATACTCCAATGGTGGTCATTGCAGCTTACAGACACATGTTTACATATACATCTCAGATATACAACACACATACCCATTAACAT